>CM076569.1:678482523-678635660 GCA_034641835.2 Pinus albicaulis
ATACTCAGTGATTTTCAGATCATTTGAAGATGATTTGCTCCCCCAAAATGGCGAAAAACACTCACTTTTTCCACACTCTGCCCCGTTTATCAGCAAGGTCTATTTTTTGGGTTTTTACACAGGGTCAGTTTTTTATGGACTTCCGGTGGTCATTTTGGAGCGTTTGGAGAAAACTAAAAGTTTCAGAAAATAGACATTCAAATCTTTCAACAACGCCCTCCAAGACTTGACCTCATTTCGACATCGGAAGGCCCCCAATTGTGACAAGTTGGGGAACACTACTGCTTGATGTATTTCTTAAGTATTTTGTGAAAAATGTACCTTTCAAAAGTGACTTTTCCTCATGTGCACGTTTAGCTATTTTTGTGCATGGTTAGTTATGAAAATTCAATCTATTTTTCTTTTTTAGCATTTTTGAGATATTTTATTAGATATTTTGTGCCTTAGGCTTTGCAAAGCTTCAAGACAAATGGAATGTTACAGATGGGATGAACTTGATGAATAGAAGCAATATGTGTTTTTATACAAGCTTGGAAAACACTTGTCTCATGCATTGGATAGTTTCTTGAGTGCTTTGGATGAAGTGGGGAGGTACATTTGTTGGATTCCATGACTTGGTAGAATGGTATAGTGTGTCTCTCTCTATTTTATTTCTTAGTTTTCATTCATAATTCCATGTTCTTACTTGCTATAAGATAGTAGAGAATAGATTTGAGACATGCCCTTGGAGGCAGCTCAAATTTCCTGTTTCTTTATAGCTTATATGTTTTCTTCATTCTTAGTCATATTAAAGAATCCTTGATTGCTCTTTAATAACTGAATAATATTGTTTGCTTGTTTCATCTATGGTTTTATGCATGCTAAGTATGATTCACGATATGCCTTGATTACTCATGGATAGCCATAGCTCCATCTATGAAAGTTTGTTGAACCAAGGAGGTCTTTTACTGATCTTGCCCTTTGCCTAAAACTATGCAATCTTGTTTTCAAAGTGCCCAATAGCTTGAAATACTATGCTTAGGATTTCCTTCATAGTGATTTGAGTTGTTTGTTTGTCTTAAATGTATTTCCCCAAAGTCTGATAGCCATTTCTTAAAGTTAGAGAGTCATATATCTCTATGCATGGCTTGAATGTTTATTTCTATGCATTGATCAATTTATAGTTACATCTCTCATGATTAATGGTTTTCCCTACCATGTTTATGTCATCTATTAAACTATTTATGTTTGAAATCTTTTGTTCTTCACAAAATTAATGTCCATCTCACTCCATTTTACCTAAAGATCCATTTTACCTCGCTCAAATCAGCCCTTCAACAACCTTGTATCACCATCTGAAAGCTTTCTTGACCTTTTTGACCCACTGCTTGATTTGTCTGACATCTTTTTACTATATTAGTCTTTGATTAGTTCATCCCTCACTGACCTAAAAACCAAAACCCAAAAACATACTCCATAACTAGCCTAAAATCAGAACACGATAAGCAAACACATAGATATCCCTTACACATATAGAGAGAGCCCTCTCTGAGTCCAGGAACGCTAGGTCCTTGGGCTCCAAAGCTTGGTTTTATGTTACACTGTCATTTGGCTTGCCAATCGACGAATCATGGGACCTAACGAGTTCGAACCAACATTACTATGGGTAAAGCCCAACTTCATCGAGTGCTTCTGTCTATCTTCTCGATACCGAGCTACGGGTGCTTACTTGACCATAGAGGGCTTTCTTCAACTGGAGACAGCAAATTGTCCCAATCCTGGACTTTGAACCCCGGAAGGTTGCTCCACATACACACATTCCTTTATCACACCATCCCGAAGTGCCGATCTTTACATACGTACGAGTGAAGACTCCATCCTTGCGTAGTATATTGATGGGATGGTGGTATATTAGGCTATGTAAATATATCATCATAGTCTATGCCTTCCTTTTGAGAGAAGCCATGGGCGACGGATCTTGCCTTTAAATTTTTAGCACTTCCATCGGATCCATATGATCTTGTAGAGCCATTTTGAGGTGACAGGCGGTTGTCCTCTAGATCTTGGAATCATCACATACATCATTCTTCATTATGGACTCATACTATTTGTGTGTAGCATCCTTCCAGACTTGATGCTTTACGACTTCCTCAAAAGATCTAGAATTAGATTGTACAATAGTACTCATGGCTGCTAGATACCCTTGATATCTACTTGGCTTCTTGCTTTCACAAAATGTCCCCCTTGGGGCCATATGTCCCTCGGCATCCTCGAGAGTGTCCATGAGCCATGATGGTATCTTTCCCAGTGAAGGAGGTGGATCAATCGGGTCCTTCGGCCCTTCAACATCGGGCATCGTCTCATCCTTCAGTCCTTCTTGATTTCCAGGCCTTGCTTCATGGTCTTCCTCAGATCTCAGAAGATTGAATACTTTCCTCAGGGAAGCATCTTCGTCAATGTGACATCGTGGCATATCTCTACTTCCCTTTGACCAGGCACTTAGACTCTATAGGCCTTCAAAGTTTCGCTGTAGCCCACAAACATTGTGGTCTCCCTCTTGGTGCCAGCTTCCCTGCCAGCACTTCCACCAAGGCTTTGAAGGTATGGAACCACATGAAAGCCTCATCCTTCTTCTTTAAGAAGTATATCCAGGTTTTGCGAGAGAATTCATCTATGAATGCCATATAATAATAGCATCCTCCCAAGGATGTGACAGGCAGCATACCAGATAGATCATAATGGATCAATTGCAAGACATCAGATGTCTTTGTGACACTTGAGGGGAAAGGTCCCCTTGTATGCTTTCCTTTGGCACAACCTTTACATACACCTTCATGATTATTTGAAAACTCGGGCATCCCTGTCACCACCTTCCTTGCTTCAGGAAGGGCCTTGTAGTGAAGGTGTCCAAACCTCTAGTGCCATAGTTCAGTCTGTCGGATAGCATCACATGTCATCGCTCCCAGTGGACTTCCTCCAACCTGGTAGAGTGTATCAACCCTAAAACCAATCGTGATAGCTTCCTTGAAGCTCTTCTTCCACATGCGCACCTTTCCATCAGTGAATGCCAAATTGAAAAATTTGTCTTCCATGGTCGATATAGACACAAGGTTCTTCTTCAAATTTGGTACATATAGTACATCCTGCAAGCGGAGGACTTGACCTTGAGACAAGTCAAGGGTCACAGTCCCTGTCCCTTTCACGGGATATGTGGCATTATCTCCAAGGATAATTTCCAGATTAGTATCCTTCTCAACCATATCAGAGAGTGCTACCTTGAACCCAGTGAGGTGCCTTGAGGCACCCTTATCTATCAACCAGACATCCATAGTGTCGGGTGGAGATGCAACAGAGAGGGAAGATACAAGAATGTATTTATTTCTTTTATCAACAACATTTGATTCCTCATACCTAAATTTTCTTGACCTTTTGAAAGGTTGATCATTTCCGCTGGAGGGAGCCTTCTGCTTTCCCTTGAACATGTTGTTCTTTGATTTCCATTCCTCCGGTTATTGTTGTTGTCATCACCATCAGGAGAATCCTTCTTGAAAGGACATTCTCTAGCATAGTGACTTGGCCTATGACAAGTGAAACACTTGCCCTTCTTTCCTTGGGCCCCTGCTTTTCCTTTGTTCTTTGGACCACTAAAGTTCTTATTTCTAGAATGAGAAGCATATGCAACATTTCCTTTATTTCCATACTCCTTCATTCTTGTCTCTTCTTGAACTCATCTTGATAGTACTTTGTCAAAGTTAGGTATCACATTATTATTTAGAATGGTAGTGTTGAACACATGGCATTCGGATGGGATCCCTCCAAGTGCGGTGAGTACCATCTCTCAATCAACTATTGTCTCCCCAATAGCCAGCAGATTGTTCCTGATCTTGTTCAGCTTCAAAAATTATGATTGAACAGACTCATCCTTGCCATTCTTCAGATTATTCAATTGATTGTTGAATAATAGTACTTGATTTGCATTGTTTGCCTTGAACATGAGGACCAACTTATCATACATATTTTTGGATGTGCCTAGCTCAGAGATGTAGGCCACCAGACTTTTATGAATGGATTCCCTGATCATCAGTTTTGCTTTGATCTCCCCCTTATTGTACTTTGATTTGGTAGCAGCAGTAGCAGTGGATGGAGGTTCTTGGATTTTACCCTGCACATAGTCCATGACATCTTGGTCTTCCAATTTAAGATCCAATATCATCTTCCAAGCATGGAAGTCATCCTTCCCATTCAATTTGTCATCCTCCTTGAAGCCATAGTTTGTGGAACCCATTTTCTTCTTCGGTGATTGCTATAAACTAGGACTTTGTCTTCACCTCAACTTCGATACCATGTAAATTTATGTAGATGTTCTATGCTTGATGCAACTTTACTTTCTTTTCAATACTAGACAACAATCACATAAATCATTAAGTAAGATGCTGATAGAACATACCAGTGGATCAACAGAAGACAAGCTAGAAAAATATATATTTGATGGTGTGTTATGACGATCAGTAGGATGCTTTAACCAACAAAGTCTCCTTGTTCAGCCAGCCTAGCATGTGTCACAACAACCCTCAAAAAAACCAAACGATCAACTCAAAATCAACCCCATAAAAGTAAACGCAGAACAATAGGAAGTAAAAGTCAATGAAGCTCGGTCTATGGTCAGCCTTTGACCTCGGTTCTTGTGCCAAAATGTATAGACTTCAGAAATCGAAGTCTATGCCAAAATTCAGCTCCTTTTGACCATGCGTTGACCAAAGTCAACGCTGGTCAAATCTGCGGTGGAAACCTTAGTTGTAGCAGAAATATCTTTGTCCTTCTTTCCCATGTCTGAACAGAAAACTGTCTCTAAGGATCTCGAACCAATCAGAAGAGGAGACAGAATGTGTGTGGATGAGATGAGTGAAATGTCCTCCAACGTTGACTCTATTTATATCAATCACTGAGGGTGTGTGACACATTTGTTGGGGGTGTAAAACCTTAAGGCCGACCTGCACATATTTTGAAATTATTAAAAATAAATTCAAAATAAATGTTTTTCTCATCAGATCAAGATGATCTTTAGATCGATCTTGCACCTCTTCGAAAGAGGAACCCAATACAAATATTGGTATCTTCATCTGAGCATCACAACATGGAGTTTGGATCTAGTTGTCCAATTTTAACAAAATTCAATAGTGAATTAAAAAAAAACTACTTTCACTGGCTGTGGCATAATTTCACAACTTAGTTCGTGGTTGCTCCCAAACCAAAAGAAGTGATGGTGATTATGACAATCACTGTCACCTTACATTTGAAATGTTGAATTTGTGTCTTTTTATTGAGCAATAAAAGCCCCAAACCTATCTAATCTATTATGTTGCACAAAAATGCATTCTGGGTGTCATCCATTGATTACTGCAACATGCCAACTGGCTTCGTATCCTATTGCATCAATTCCTTCAATAACGCTATTGTCAATAGTTTTTATATGATTGTACATTTTGACAAACCAATATACTTTCTATATTTCATATATTTCTATATAATTTTCGTACTATATTTCTTACATTTCTTTATAATTTGTAGACAGTTATTGTTGAATGTCAATAATATTTATTCCATACATCCATGCATATTTCTTTTCATATTTCAATGTCTCCTTTGGCCTTATCTTAACGGTCACAATTGTTTCTTACGTCCACGGAATATAAGACGGGGATCTAGAATTCAGTATCCATGGACCAACCACTAGTTGTTCCATCTAGCCCCAGTTGTTATAAGCCCTTGCTTCATAGAGATCACTGAATGTTCCTTTTAGCTTCTCCGGTGGGAGGTTTCGAGGAAGTTAAAAAAAATAACACCTTTGGAAGCTTTGTCTTGGCTTTGGTGAGAAGGATTAGGAATATTTCTATGGTGAAGTCGATAGTATGATGAAGCCCATAGCATGAGAAGCTTGGGTATGGCCTTTGATATGAGCATTCTCGGCAGTGTTTTCATTTTCATATTTGAAAAAGTCAGAAAATGTATAAGGTTAGTTAGATAACAATTTAAATATGAGGAAATGGTTGAGTAACAATTTAAATAAGAGTAAATTATTTTCCATGGATCTATGTTTTATGTTTGTAGTATAAGCATATATAAAATTAGGTATGATACAACAAATAATACATAAATTTATGTTTATATTGTAAGGATATATTAAATTGGGTTTGATACAACAAATAGTACGTAAATTTACCTTTAGTGTGTAAAACTCAAAAACATAGAAATACCTTATTTGCATGCTTTATTATAAAAGTTATAAACTGTTTCATTTAGGAGATCATGGTAACTAAAAGTTCAAATTTTCTTTATTTCATTTTAGAATCATTTTTACAATAAAATCAGGGGGATATTTATTTATTTTTCATATGAATAATTCATGTTATACAAATTGTTCTGGAACAATAGTTGTAGTTTGTAAATATTATATAATAGTTTGTAAACATTATATGATTATATGAATAAAATCAGGGGGATATTTCTTTATTGTTCATATGAATAATTCATGTTATATAAATTTTTCTGGAACAATGGTTGTAGTTTGTAAATATTATATAATAGCTTGTAAACATTATATGATTATATGAATATGTGTATCTATTTTAAAATAAGACTTTTAGAATTTTTTTTCTAAGTAATGCTAAATTCTATTATATTGTACAAAAAATACATTCGAGCTTTAGAATAGGGGTTGTTGAATTAGCCAACCCCTTTCGGATGAAGACAATTCAAAAATTCAAAATGTGGGTTGTCCTTCAGGGGGAAACTAGCCCTTAGTGAGTTTAGCAATTCAAAAAGAGAATTTCCCTTCTTGGGGAAACCACCTGTTAACATAGACCTGAATGACTAAATTTGCTGGAGAATAGAAAGATAGACAAAAAAACAATAGAGAAGCATGTAAAAACTGAGAAAGAGGAGAGCCATGGCTCTGCAGCTACAGGTCATGTATGTCATGATGCTCCATTTGAGGAGTTTCTTCAACTATTAAGCATCCTTAATCAGACAACGCGTCATCCCTCTTGGAGAGATGGGGAGCCAGCTCTGGAGTTGAAGTTGACCATGCACCTTTATCCGCTGCTGAGATTTTTTGTTGGGTGCCTCCCGCAGAGCTACTCCCTCCACTGTTAGAAGCATCCTCCATGATTTTGATAGGAAGACCCACTGTTTTCTTTGGCCGAGGGGAGGAGGAGCGTGAAATAATATACTTGCAAGGGCGTTTCTTGCTGTCAGAGTTGGAGTGGCTAAGCTGCGCTTCTGGGAGGCGAATGGAAATACGAGCGGAGAGAAATTGGGGGTCAAAGACCTGTGGGTCTTCCACAACCAAATAGAAGGCCAAGGAGCACTCCACCATAACCAGAGCTGGAAAGCGAGAGGGTATGCGATGCCTCATCCATGACGACATTGCACATGGTGTCGGCACGACATTGCGTCGACAGACTGATGGGATTGCAAGGCAGGGAAGGAGAGCTCAGAGGGTGGCTGAGGAGTAGCGCACTGGGCAGAGGCGAGATAGAGGCTTGCAGAGCAGAGGAAAGAGGCATGACGGAATGAGAATGAAAAATGGAATGAGCATTGGAGCGAATGAGAATGAGAATTGGAGCCATTGGCCATATATGGCTAAAGTGAAAATTGTAGGAGCTCAGGTACAGGATGAAAGATTGAATGCTGCAGGTGTCGGCGTCCTTCCTGATGATGTGCATTTAAAGCCCTCACATGGGAGGCAGGTGCATCCTCATGGTGAGGCCAAATGCTCTCGCACGGTGAGGCCATGTGGCCATCAAAATCTAACTACTTAAACACCCGCATCTGAGAAAGACTTTTAGAATTTTAATTCAATTATCAATAATTATTAGATTGATGGCAGGGATTTAATGTCCACACAATATTCTAAAATATTCTTAGTAATAGTGACAAATATCAAAGGCTGAGATTTATCTCAAAAAAATTGTGTTCGTTTTATTTTTTCAATTAAATTGATTAACCAAAGAAATGCCATATGAACATGTGTCATATGAATGTGAGTTATGGTTTTTTTTTGGGTATGTGGTATTAATAGACCATGGTAGCAAAGCTTATTTGCAAGTTAGGAAACTCCATGGTAAAGTAGAGATGAATCTTCATGCTTAAAAATCTTGTTACATGTTTGTTTTTAATGTAAATATGTTCAACTCATATATTAATTCATTTTAATTTTAATTTTTTTGTCAAGTGTTCAAGTTCATCAGAGATTACATCAAGCTTGACCCATGGCTTGAGAAACTGCCACCCAGGGGCATCGAACCTGTCAAAATCACCCAAGGATCACACCTGGCCCTAGGCCACAACAACCCTTAGCATGAATGGATTTTTCCCCACAGGAGTTTTGAACTCATGACATTCACATCACATCACAGAGTGATGTAATAGTACAACCCATCACCATCTATTTTACGCCTAGTGGGTTATAATTATTATTATTTAAACTAAAGTTATAATTTAGTTAATTTTTCAATTTTTTTTTTCAAACTTTTACAATGTGAATATATCATAAGGTAAATGTCTATATGAACTATTCAATTAAATCTTCCTTCACTCTTCACCCATCTCTCGGGCTTGTACACATAACTAGACTTTTTGGTTGGTCACCCATCTCAGGACTCCTTTGACTTAACTATGGATTTTACTCATAGTCAAGCCCATTTAGCTTGTTATACCATTTGCAAAACCTTATAAAAAATTATGGAAAATGAACTAATATCAATTTAAATTACATTTTTTTATTAAATTAAATAAAAAATATATCAATTTTTCACATTCATATATATATATATATATATATATATATATATATATCACATTCAATTTTATATTTGGCTATGAATACAAACAATATATCAATTTATAAATATGATAAAATAATGGTTTCTATAAAAAATATATCATTTTCCATCAATAATTTATATAATTGACTACAAATGTATATAATACCTTAATTCATAAATATTATAAAATAATAATTTCTAGATTTTTTGTAAATTAGTACATATATATTATTCATTTTTTTTAAATTTTGGATAAGATTGAAAATAATTGAGCGCGGAGTCTCACTGTACAATCTAGTATGAGGGTGATGTGTAATTGCTCAACTTGGAGTTGCCACGTATCCCTTAAAAAAAAAAAAAATTACTTTAAATGAAAAAACATCGTCCGTTATAATAAAAACATAGATTATTATACATATATGGTTAGTTTTAATTAAAAGCATAATAAAACATTAATAATCACATTATCATTGTGCTAACTTGATATGTTATTTCACTTTCACTTTTAATGACATTTGATCCCTCTCGGATCTTGGTAGATCCATGGTTAAGATGGATCTATAATGGTTTTATTGTATATTGAGTTTTTAATCTACATAACAATTTCACAATTAACCACCATTTGTGCCTTATATGTTTGAGATGATTTTCTTTAGAGCTGTTAAGGGTATGTCTCATATATGTATGCAACAATTCTGATTGTGATAATTCTTACCTTTGTCCAGTAGCATCAAAGACACCATTATTACCTTTGGCATAAAATTCAACTAGAAAGTGTTATGGGTCATAAGAAATTAATGTGTGATTTTTTTTAAGCATAACAATCTAATAATTAATTAGCCATTTTTCAACTTATATGTTGTTTGTCGAATTCAATTATTCGAGTTCTATTAAAATCACTTACAAATTCATCAAAGTTGTAGAATTGATCTTTATTAAAAATGCAAAACCAAAAATAGCCAAAATCATTAAACTAAAAACCTTATTTTATTGTTTCTAAATAATTGATCTCAATAATTTCTTTGCATTAGTTTATAAAGTCAAATGGCTCCATTTCGTTTACATATTGTGGCAATAGTAACCTGGCTTTGTTTTTTTTTTACATGATAGGCCAATGCCACATGGAAATACGAGGTTGGTAGCTTAACACAACTATACACTCAATGCTCTTTGTGTGATAAAGTTGGGCACATCAAAGGTCGTCAAAGCACCAAAAGTGTTAAGGGTGGTAGAAGCACTAAATAATTCACATTATGGGATTCTTCGGTACTATTTTGATTGTGAGGCAGAGCACACTATTTTCAAGATCACCAAAGAGATTCAAACTCTTAATATCAAAACTATATTCATGAGCACTAAAAAGCTTGAGACTCATATCCACCTAGAAAGTTGTTGTTGAGACTCAAGGTTTCATTCATAGGGTTGATCATGTAGAAAATCTAACAACGAGATTCAATATGATCTTGTAATGTACTAAAACAAGATATTGAATCCTTCTACAATTTGCGGAAACAAAACACGACCACACAATCACATAACAAGTAAGAGAAAGAGACAATCAATCGCACAACACAAGATGTATCTGGGGAAAGAAACTACTCAAAACCCCTCTATATCTATATTGCATATGGTCAAGATCATGAAACATTACAATACTATTCACCACAGTGAGAAACCTTTGCACTCTCTTGACTGTCTCACTCTGATCCTACTCGAATATGGCTTGCAATCTAAACAAAGTTGGTAAGGTATTTACCCTCTTGCCTGCTACTTCTTTCCTAAGCTTTAGTATGCATTCCTGGGATAATTGAGCCCCTATTAATTAGGAAAATAACAATTAATTATTGTGAAATACCTTAAGGCCTTCCTGATGATCTCATGCATGACCCGTACAATTTTCTAATAGTACAACTGATATATCTCTTCCCTTTAACCTCAATATCAATTGGGCCTTCCTTAGAACTGACATGAAAAAATTATTTATAGCGAATTATCAGTTAATTGATTGATCACTACTTGTGAATTAAATCATATTTAATTCACCAGACCTATTACTAGCTCATCTCTGAGTTAGAACTAATTAAACAGATTTTAACTCAATTAATTGAGTCAACTAACTACAACTCACAAATAACTATATCTGGACCCCCTAAAAATAGAAAATCCCTTTGCATGCCTCCTTTTTGACCTCTAACTTGAATTTCCTAAGCTAAGTCTTCCTGACTCAGTTAACTAATACAAGTTGTCATGATATGAAATTACAATTTTTATTCCAATTTAATTAAGGGAAAATTAAATCAGAAGCCTCATATGGTGCCATTTCTGGGTGCCATTTTCTAGATTCCATTTCTGGTTGTCATTTTCAATGTTTCTTGTTGCCAATTTCAACACTCCCTTTCAACAAGAAATGAATTCAATCTATCCCGATCCGATACCTTTCGAATGTTCTGCATGCAATACTTTTCTAGTGTCGTTTCCTGCTACAATTACTGAAACTATATAACCTCCAAAAATTGCATTAGCATGATGTGTCTGTTATCAGAGTATCTGACTGTTATCGATTACTGCACTGTATATTGGAAACTTTGTGCTCTTGCCGACTCTGCATCTGTGCCCTTTGAACTATTGCAAACTTTGATTTGCGCTCTAGTATCTGACACCCGTCACTCTAATTTGTGTCTTCCTAGCATCTTACTACATCAATCCTAGTGATCCTTCCAGCTACTATGTACTGTGGGCTCCTATAGCCAGGTCTGATCCTTGAGACAAGAGATCTTAATGGATCTTGCCCAAATTTCTTCCCTTGGGATTATGTCTGCACACCACCCCACCTCTCACCTGGAGGTATGGTTGCATGTGCTCCCTCTTCCCACCTGGCTCGAAATTTACCCCTTTTGGAGGTCTCTGTTTGAGTGGACGCCTCCACTTGATCTCTTCTTTGCTTCTCCAATTATGGCTGCTCCACAACCTTCTAAGACTGCTTCTGAGACTACATTTTGAGAGTTAAATTTTGCTCCCTCTCAACCACCAAGTCACTAACCTCTGATTTTCTCCTCAAATATTTGCATGAATCCTTGACCTCGAGAGCATACATGCTCTTGACTCTTACTCTGATCTGTTTCACCCGTCCCGTGGCAATGTGTTTAAGGAACACCTTTCCTTTTCTAAATATGACATCATAACCACAATCTTCCAATACAAAACACTCTTCCAAGAGGCAAGATTATTCCTTAGTCATAGAACATACAAAACATCTGTCAATCTGAGAGGGGAGCCAGACTCTCTCTAAGAGGTAACTATACCTATATCGTTTACGCTATACCTCCTGTCATCTCCAAACTCTATGTTCTGCTGGAGGTCCTTCTCCAAGTCACTGAAGATATCTCTATTCCATGTCATATGGAACGAGGCACCACGGTCTAGATGCCACATGCATCCCATTATAGTGTTGGCCATGCATGAAATAAGTGTAAAATCAAGCTCGAACTGTGAAACTAGCGCTTCACCTGTTGCAATTGCGGGATCCTTCTTGCTTTCCTTCTTCTGTGGACAATTCGAGGCATAAAGCCCATGCTCATGACAGTGAAAACACTTGATCCTGGGCTACTATCTTACCAACACTTCCAAGCTCATCTCAACATTGGGTGACCATCGTCAAGTATTTTTGTATCATCTCGCCCTCTTCCATCTTGATCTTTCTGAGCTTTTCCTTCAATACCAACTTCCTGTGGTCACTGCTATTTTGAAACAAATTTTTCAAGACCTTCCAAATCATGCATATGGAATCGCCTTCCCATGGATACTCGAGACAATATGATCTCGAACTCCCTCTAACAATATCCTTCTTGCCTTTTCCACCTTCTTTTTCCATGCATCAAGAAGTTGAGCATCTGTTGCTGTGAGCTGGGGAAGCTCATTGTCAATGAATTCCTTTAGTTTTTTATCCACGAGCATTGCCTCCATCTTGTCCTTCAATGCTATATAATTCGAATTTCCCTCAATAAAATATTCGAGTCTGAATCCATTGAAAGACATCTTGATCTATTGTTGGATACCGAAGAATAAATCTGCAAATTCAAACCTGATCAAACAAACTATGTTCTTCTCTTCTTATTGTGATTCCTGGCGTTGTGATATTATGTATAAAAAATACCAAAAGGATTCAATCCGATCTTGTAATGTACTAAAACAAGATACTGAATCCTTCTACCATTTGCGGAAACAAAACACTATCACACAATCACATAACAATTAAGAGAAAGAGACAATCAATCGTAGAACACAAGATGTATCTGGGGAAATGAGCTACTCAAAACCCCTCTATCTCTATATTTCATATGGTAAAGATGATGAAACAATACATTGTTATTCCTCACACAAAGAAACACTCTCCTGACTGTCTCACTATGATCCTACTCGAATCTTGCTTGCAATCTAAGCAAAGTCGGTCAAGTATTTAACCTATTGCCTGCCACTTCTTGCCCAACCTTATTTACACATTCTTGGGCTAATTGAGCCCCTATTAATTATGAACATAATAATTAATGATTGCGCAATCCTTCAAGGCCTTCCCGATGACCTCATGCATGACCTGTATAGTTTTATAATAGTACAACTGATAGATCTCTTCCCTTTAACCTCCGTATCAACTGGGTCTTCCTTAAGACTGACATGCAACAACTATTTATAATGAATTATTAGTTAACTGATTGATCACTACTTGTGAATTAAATCAGATTTAATTCAGTAGACCTATAACTAGCCCATCTATCAGTTAAAACTAGTTAAACTGATTTTAACTCAATTAATTGAGTTAATTAATTAAAACTCAGAAATAACTATATCAAGAATCCTTAAAAATAGAAAATCCCTTTCCATGCCTTCTCTTTGACCTCTAACTCGAATTTCCTAAGTTAACTAAGTCTTCCTAACTCATTTAATTAACACAAGTTGTCATGAGATGAAATTTCATTTTTTCTTCCAATTTTAATTAAGGGAAAATAAAATCAAAAGCCTCATATGGTGTCATTTGTGGGTGCCATTTTCTGATTCCATTTCTGGTTGCCATTTTCAATATTTCTTGTTGCCAATTTCAATAAATCATTTTTGTAACAAGATATATAGTTTTCTCTTAATGTATGAAATGGTGAGTTTGTGGAGTTTGTATTTTAGTTATTGCTAAAATTTTATGAGAAATATCCTTGATAGGGAAAAATAAATTCGTAGTTACACATAGATATGAACCTACTGAGTTGTACATGTTTCCATAATGCAATTTTGAAGGCAAATATGCCAATTTACTATGGGATCTAGCAATGGATTATAAGATGTACACTAACATGGCTAAGAAGGTGCATTCTAACGTTGAGCTTAACAATATTAGGGATTAAATCAAGTCATCTAAAGTGAATTTAGATGTCAAGGCATAGCAACTAAGAGATCAATTTGATTCTCTTTTTTTTATAGAGTTAGAACTAGTTTAAGTTTGTTTTTTGATACATTTTTATATGTGAACACGTCTATTTTTTTCATTCTACTTTTCATAAAAAAATTTATTATTATTTATTATTATTATTATTAAAGATTCATTGCAAATACTTTTTATAATGTTATTCACTCACTATAATGTAATATATTTGACATACATAAACTATTCACTATTTTAAGGCAAATAATTACAATAATTTAAAGGAATAAAAACTTTATAATTCAGTTATTAACAAATAATAATTACATAATATTTATAATTTATTTAAATAATGTTTCATATTTTTTTACTTCAATAGTTATAATTGATATCTAGGGGTATATCTCTTATCTCATAAACGATGAGCTTTGAATAAGAGTATGTAGGTTTCCACATACTATTTGGTATTTAGCTTAACCTTGACTTTAAAAATAGATTATTATTGTTATTGAAAACATTTGAATATTAAAATAACCTCTATAAAATAATAGTTTATCTAACTATATTTTTCTAAAATATATTAGTTTTCACTAAATCAACACATATATTATAGATATAAGTATTCTATTATATTACTCTCTTAATAAAATTTTCAAATAAAAATAATAGTAAAAAATAATTTATTATACATTATCAAAAGATTATCGTTACAATATCAACACTCTACCTTTAATATCAAATAATTATCTAAATTATTTAAAACATAATAATATATTTATATAAATAAATCAAAACCATTTTTTATATATATTATAAATAAATATGATATATTCACTATATTTTATTTATTAAAAATCATATAACCTAAAAAATTATATTTAAATATGAAATATGGAATATATTTTTATTAAAAATTACGAAACCTAAAAATTGTCAAGGTTATGCCATTATTCTCACAAATTTTACGAGATCTCCATAACAAATTGCAAGCAAAGCCAATCTTTTTACATTCAACAACTTTTATTTTTGTAAGTTGGGTAGGACTACATCTTTATCATCATGTCCAATACATATCACCCCGATCGGGGCAGGGAATTGAACCAGTGACTTCACATCAAGGAGTGCCTTAACAGAACACCCAATCACCATCTATCCAAGACCCTGTAGACCTTTTTACATTCAAATATATATATATATATATTCTTACTATGTTTTTTTTTCCTAATAGGGTTGGTTATATTATATTTCTAAAAAAGAGGAGAGGAGAAAAACTTCTCCATTACAAAATTCCCCAAGTTTGGTGCAGAGAGAGGTCTGCTTGGGGGCTATTTCTTGGGATGTGCTACTTAATTTCCATTTTTCTTTCCTCCTTTTAGAGCTGGAGGCGGTTACATTGGAACTATACTATTTGAAAAACTAAAGTAATAACAAAATACACTTGACTTTCATAATAAACTATGTTTTCTACTGTAAATTAAACTAGATTATTGTTTTACAAATTGAAATAATAACAAAATACACTTGACCTTCATAATAAACTATGTTTTCATAGCCCAATTAAACTGAATTCTTGTTAACAATGGAAGTAATAACAAAATACACTTGACTTTCATAATAAACTATGTTTTCTACTGTAAATTAAACTAGATTCATGAGTGGCCAGAGCTTTGATGAGCTATTTGTTGACAGTATTCTCGCTTCCACATTGCCTACTTCCTTGGTCCATTGATGTGCAGCCTTGCTTAGAATTTTTACTCATTGATTCTTTGATAAAGTTCAGTGATTCCTGTAGATGACTGCAACTATTCTTTAATGTCCTTATTTCTTCATTGCATGTCTTCCATTGTGATCTCATATAGGCCATTTCTACTTTGGAATTTTCTTTATCTTGCAGAATCTGATTCTTGAGGTTTTCAATCACAATTCGATGAGACTTGCAGAAAGCACAGGGATGTGCTCTGTTCTCCATAGGGTCCATCTTTGGATTTTCGCTATTGATGCTATTTGTAATGTTTTCTCCTTCTTTCATTGTTGAAGCCCACTTTTGCACTGCTCCTAGTCTTCGTGCTGTTCTCTTTGAAGATGAAAATGTTCTCTTGCTGAATGAGGATGTATGACAATGCAGATTGAAGTGCGTGGATGTTGTATTCTTACTATGTTAACATATAAATACATTTATATATATTTTTACTCATTTATATGTTACAACCGTTTTTATTTCTCTTTTAAAGGTTAAAAAAAAAAAAAACAGAAGATTCTAGTTTCATTATTTTTACTATATACATATTTCATATAGCTTGCCTATATAATTTCATTGAAAAACATATAAAAATGGAAAAATGAGGGTTACACTATGCTAAATGGAAAATTATTGTTGCTAAACCCATACATCTCACTGAAATTAAAAAAAAAACCAAAAACATAAATATACATAAGATTCTAACTTCACTAGTTTTACCATGTACATATTTCATATAGCTTGCCTATATAATTTCATTGAAAAACATATAAAATTGGGAAAATGAGTGTTCCATAATGCTCAATGGAAAATTATTGTTGCTAAACCCATATATCTCACATAAATTAAAAAAAAAAACCAAAAACATAAAAATACAGAAGATTCTAGCTTCACTCTTTTTACCATGTACAAATTTCATATAGCTTGCCTATATAATTTCATTGAAAATCATATACAAATGGGAAAATGAGTGTTCTATAAAGCTGAATGGAAAATTAGTGTTGATAAACCCCAAAAACAACTTTCTCCAGACTGGATTTGTGTCTTTGCACAAAACATATGGGTGACAGAGGTACTTTTGCCTCGAGCTACGCGCTACAGGACTCGAGGACAAAGGATGAATATTAAACTTAACAACATACATGGTATAGGGTAACCTTTCGGCCATAAATTTTTCCAGTGATAAATATTATCGGTAATGACCACGTCTATCTATGTAAATGATGGCAAGATGGAGAGAGAGGTGGGCCCAAAAAGCCATGTAACTATACATTGAGAATCTGCAATAGATATAAGGGTAGCCCTAAGTGATCTAGTGAAATTAAAAAGAATGACAATTGAAATTTTGGAGAAAATTTTGGCTTAGTGAAACTACTCTTTAATTGCATGTCTAGAAATTTCCTCCGTACTATATTCCATAAATGAATTTTGGATTCAAAACAAAATGTCAAGTGTTATTTAATTGCAATAGATGAAGTTGATCAAGCAACTCATGTAAGTGTTTGGAAAAAGAATGCATGTAATTAGGGAATTATTTATTAATGGTTATTGTTATGGGTTGGAATTCTTTGCCCAGTTTTAGTTGAAACTGAAATTTCTATTTTTTATATCAATCCTTCTTCAGTGAATGATTTGTAAAGGATTGGAAAATTTAGCCAGGTAAAAACATTCTTGCACCGGTGGTCTAAATTCCCAACAACCAACAAAAGTGCAATTGAAAACGACATTTTTTTCTTCTAGAATCAGTTTTAAAGCATACCTAGAGATTGAAATAAGGGGGAGACATAATAGACCCTCGGTTGACAACCATTTTGTATTTTTGAATGCTTTGATAAATATTGAGTTTTAATTATTTGGAAGGATTTTTCTCTAGTTCAAAGAGAATTCTTCATATATAGTTTACTATCACAACCACATTAGTAAATGTGGTTGATATATGCGGAACATATCTTTATATTTATTATGATTAATTATTATTAATATTATGATTATTATGACTACTAATATTATTAATTAATATTATTATTTTTATTGTAAATTAAATTTGATAGCATTATTAATAGACGATAATAATAATTGATTAGTTCATTTTTATTTTATTCTTTATCAATTAATTCTTTAAATAATTAATTCACTAATTAAATAATTAATTTTTTTAATTCATTTGTAAATAAAAAATTCATTAAATAATGAATTAATCCATTAAATTATAATTATTAATTTTTAATAATTAATAATTAATTAACTCATAAAAAATTAATGAATAATAATAACAAATAATTAATTTGTAATATTATTTTATTAATATAAATATTTTTAATTAAATATTAATTAAGGAATTGTTTACCGACGCAAAAAAATAGCCCGGACGACAGTTTTTTTGTTTTGTTTTTTTTTTTTGGAATTCAGTTTGAAAAAATTCAAAAAATCAGTTAGTTGGAGTCTTTGAATCATGTTTTTGATGGTGGAAATGGACTTAGCACCATCAAAAACCCCCAGAGCACCCAAAATCCTGATGTTTGGCAATTGTAACCTATATTTTAAAAAATCTCTACCAGAAATTTTCATTTTCTTGCTGGAATTTCTGGGTTTTTTAGACTACACGATTAATTTATATAGATATTGTTAATTAATATAAATATTATTAATAAATAATAGCATTAATCAAATCATTATTATTATTATTATTTTTCTAAGTGGTTCACGAACACAATGTGCCTGCACACATATGTAATTTCTACGTCCACGGTCGGAAAATAACGGCAAACCCTTCCGAGGGGGTCTGACTATTTTCCATACATGCGAGGCCTAACCCCAAGGGTGTCAAGGAGATTTGATCATGTGACCACCCAATTGGAAAAGTTCTTAGCTATGAGGACTCAACCAGTTGAGCTAACGCTTGGGGCTACTTAACTAGTTATTATTATTATTTATTGATATTGTTTTATTAATATAAATATTATTTTTATAAATAGTTTTTAATATAAATATTTACTAATAAAAATATATATTTTTAAATCATTTATATTAAAAATGCAAGGATTTATATTTAACTTAGTGACTAATATTAAAACCCTATGAATAACATTATACCCTACGAATATGAACCTTTAGATTAATAAACCCAAGTGATTAATATTATAAACCTAAGGGATTTATACTAAAAATTTCAAAATATTATAACCCCAAGAGAATATTAAACCAAAGGGATTAGTACTAAAAACCCAAGGGATTATAAACACAAGTTATTTTTATTAAACCTTAGGATTATATTTTTAAACATTATGAATAATATTATACCTCAGGGATATGAAGCCTTAGATTAATAAACCTAAAATATCGATATTATAAACCCAATGGATTAATTCTAAAACCCTAAGGTATTATAAATGCAAGGGATTAATATTAGAAACCCAAGGTATATAAACTCTAAGATAAATATTATAAACCCAAGGGATTAATACTAAAAATCATATAGATTATAAACCAAAGAGAATAATATTAAACACAAGGGATACATATTATAAACTCAAGGTATATAAACCATGTGGAAAAAAATTTAAACTCTAAAATAAACATGGTGGGCCATAGTAGATTTTCATGTTGGCATAGTCTTTGTCAGAATGTGACATTGGACTATGGTTGACAATGATTGATTTTCATATTGAGACAATCATTGGCACAATGCGACATTGGACAATGGTTGAACATGGCTGATTTACACATTGAGAAAATATTTGTCACAATGTGACGTTGGACCATGGTTGACCATGATTATCACATTGTGACATTGGATGAAGAGACAATATTTGTCACAATGTGATAATGGTTATTGACCATGGTTGAAAATATTTGATTTACATATTGAGACAATCTTTGACACAATGCGACGTTGAAACATGGTTGACCATGGTTGATTTTCATATTGAGACAATTCTTGTCACAATGCGACATTAGTTGATTTTCATATTGAGAAAATATTTGTCATAATGTGACGTTGGACCATGGTTGACCATTATTATAAACAAAATGGATTGATACTAAACCAAAATATTAATATTATAAACCCTATGAATAATATTACACCCTAGGACCCCGGATGCGGGTGTATGCTAGGATATCAAGGAGACATGGGGCGACCATGTGGATGGACACACAACACACCCATGTGATCATCCCTAGGGATCCTCACCGTGTTAATTATTGGCGTGAGATGGCTATTAAAGCACCTTCTGCCACTCTTGAATCGACATACATGGTGGCCTCTGCATTTACTCTCGCCATGGCTATTAAGCTCGTCACTCTAGCCCTCTCCTCCGCATTGTGTCCTTTCCATCTGCTCGCTGTGCATTTCACTGTTCTTGTTGCATCATCTCAGGAGCATCGCCTCTGTCCTTCCTCTGTTCGCGTGGGAAGTAGTTCCTCTCCTAAGACTGCCTCCTCTCCCCTCCGGTCAAGTGACTCTCCCCCCTGGACCATCATGCCCCGTCGCCATAAAATGAGGTGTCGTAGAGTAGGGGGGCTTGGCCTTCCCTCTCGACCACCTCTGTTAATTTCCCATGGCCGTGACCTAAACCTCTCCATCGACTGGAATGAGCATGATGGCCCTCCTCCTATCATCCTGAATGCTCAGCTATCCTTGCATCTCCCCTCCCCTGCCCCTCTCTCCCATTCCTCCCGCAGCAAGAAACGAGCTCATAAATCAACCATCTCCCCCTGAGCCTACTTTCATCCCTCAGAAGATGAAAGACCTTTCCGTGCAACTCACTTCTAGCAGCAGCAACGATTCCAGTGACTCCAGTGACAAGAGTGAGGACAACAACCCAGACTCGGATGCGGAAGGTAACCAGGGGCAGAAAGGTGGTAGTAGTTCAGTCTAGCCCCAGGTGTACACAACCTCTCTACTGGATCACTTACAGTTGGATGCTTCGGTGGAGAGACTTGGTCTCCCAGCTTCGCCACGCTCTCAGCTTGCTGCAAACATGTCAAGCTTAGAGACGGTGGACTATGGCTACGTGTGTATAATATTGGATGAAGCTCCTTCCCCCAGCAACAAGCATGCAAGTTCTCCTTAGAATTTCTATTTCAGCTCTCTTCGACATGTTTAAGACTAGGAATGTTCTACTATGTTTTTTCTGCTCAATTTTGAAAACTCTCTTTACTGGTTTCCCGTTTCGGGCAGCACTTTCTCTATGGTTTCTAAGGATTGGTTTCGCCTCCTAGGGCAGTTCATCTTTTGGCAGAAAACTCTTGAATTTTCCCTATGGAATGGACTTGTCCATTCTTCAGGACGAGCTTTGTAACTTTTTGTTAAATATGATATAATAGAGATAGTATTACTTAGAGAAAAAAAAGATATTATACCCTAGGAATATGAACCCTTAGATTAATAAGCCCAATGGATTAATACTAAAATCCCAAGGGAATAATATTAAACCCAAAAGATAAATATTATAAACCCAAGGTATATAAACCCTAAGATAAATATGATAAACCCTAAAATAAACATGGTTGACCATGTCTGACCACAATTGATTTTCATATTGACACAATCTTTGTCACAATGCGATGTTGGACTACAATTGACCATGTTTGATTTTTATATTGAGACAATATTTGGCATAATGCGACGTTGGAAAATTGTTGGCCATGGTTGACCATGCCTATTTTCATATTCAGAAAATATTTTTCACAATGAGATGTTGGACCATCATTCTCCCAATGTGACATTGGACCAAGAGACGATCTATGTCACAATGTGAACATGGTTGATTTCTGCAACAATATTTCTCAACCCAACCCATTTGATTTCATGCTCAGCCAATTTATCCTTATATAGCACTCTAGGAATCTTGATTCTCATCTTGCCATCAATGATCAAGCAGCTATGGCACTATGTTCCATTACCTCGCACAACACAAGAAATATCTTCCCTTTCTCTACTCAGTAATTTTTTAGGGATATTCTTCCCTCTAGTGCTTTTCGGGGTGGGAATAAGATCCCAATGTGTTGTATGTTTTCTGGGATTTCCCTACAAGATCGATGATGGGCTCTTAAAGAAAAAAAAAGGCATACTGGGTGATAGTTTCTTTACCCTCCCAGTTTTTATGTTCACCAGCATGACCAACCTCTTAAATTCGTTGAATGATTTTATCTAATAAGTCAAACAAGGTGAATGGATTTATTTAAGGCACATATTATAAAAGAGACGAGATCGAAATATATCACTTCGCAATATAGGATTTACTTTCCCATAGGCTCTTTTTCCTCTTCCCACATGGTGGAATCATATACGGTAGTGTCAGTCTAGTCATACTGCCACAGTGATCAAAACTGCTCTTTTGCATTTTCATATTAGGTGTTTCATACCGAATAAATTTCACCATTCCACTAGGTCATGGATTCATTGATGGTAGTAATTTTTTATCAGTTTTCCCTCATAAGGTACTTGCTGATTTTCCTTTCTATGGTCTTTAGTCATTAGTCACTTTCATTCTCAAAGTCATATCAGTAGGTCATAGGATGGGTTTCATTAGTTTCTAGGGTCTCACCATGGTCAAGTTAATGAGTCAAATGTCAATAATATCAGCAAGGTCATGGGGAAGTCAATAAAATCAAAGTCACTGCACCTGGAATATTAAAAAGATATTTTATTCGACTTGATGTAATCTTCACCTCAAAACCATGTTTTGAGGAGAAAATGTGATATTTGGCCTTTATTATTATTCATTATGTAATTTTATATCATCATATGTAATAAGTCACAATTCAGAAGCTGTTACCTCCACAAAGTGATGTCCCTGCCTTCAGAGAAGTTTTCCGTAGCATGATCAGCACCAAATCACCTTCTAAATAGATCCATCAGAAAGAGCCCAGAAAGATCTTTCCAATGGTATACTGCACTCGTAAAACTGACTTCTGGATTGAATTTTATGCCTAAGTGAAGTAAAAATCCCTCTATATCCTAACCCTTCCCCTTTTCCCATTTTTCCCTTAAACTTTGTATTATTAAAGTTTAATATTCCTTCAAATAATCCCTTTCTCCCTTTTCCTATTATAAAATCGCATTATAAATACTTTAAATATAAATTTGATTTATGTATCAACCACTTCCCCACCATACTAAAAATTTAAAAAGTTTTATATTATAAAACCCTGCACCTCCCATTTTGATCGCATCGCAAAGTCTTGCGCTCGATCCGATCGCAATCACAAATTATAACACACACATTCCGATTGGCCCTTCGCCCAAACCTCTGATGCGATTACATTGACCCCACCCGATGAGATCTCGACCGTTGATGTAATTGCCCATCGGACGGCTCATATGCGATCGGGCCATCACAATCAACGCTTTCATCAGGCCCTCCCCGATTGATCGCTCCCAATTATCACTTCGTCGTTGATCTTCCCCCTCCGATCCGACGGCCCACGGCCCATCGGACATTTCCAATCGGCGATTCCATATACTCCGCTCCCCTCCGATCCTCGATTCTGATTGACCTCCGAGCCCACTACATATACTTCCACCCGTATATAATAAAAGGCCTTTCCTTTGGTTTAAAATCAAATTTTGGTTTTAATTCATTTATATAAATCTTTTCCCCCAATCGCATCGGCATTTCCATATATGTATCATTCCATCCCACTCCCTCTCCCGATTCCAATCGCCAATTATGATGGCGCCGATTACGAGCATATTACAATGTATTTTATTATATTGTATCCCTCCACCCTGTCCATTGCGATTGCAATTTACATATGATTTCCGCCTCCTTCCCTTCCCTTTTTCCCATTTCAAATTAAATTTTCCCTTCACCAAAGGCAAAAGTTTCATTCCAAAGGTATTTTTTTATTAGAAAGTTGGTTTCATTCAAATGGAAAGCAAGAGATAGTCAAAGGCCGAAATAAGCAAAGATTGTTACAACATCAGCAAAATAGGAAATATGTTCATCGGATTACCTATTTTCTTTCATACAGCGAAAACTATGAAATCTGCGAGAAATCAAACGTAATATTGTTCCTTCTTTAGGGGTACATCATTAGAAATTTTTCTATGATTGCATTTCAGTTCTTCAGCTGTTAGAACAACTCCCTTTTCTATGGATCTATGTTCCCACATCTCAGTGTATTTATTGTAATTATAAATCATTTGTAAGGGTTCAGAAAAGATTGAGCAGTAGGGGAAAAAAATGTGGAAGAACCTTTTGCGCTCCATTGTACAGTTTGACGGGGATTAATAAAAGATGCAGCTCTGATTTGTGGGATCCATGTGGTATGAGATTTAGCTTTTGTTCTCTCCTTGGTTTCATATGTAAATTGTTATGTTTCACCTCTCATTCATAAACATTTTCTTTTGAATGCTTTCAAGATAGAAAGGTAGAATCCATTTTATATGCTCTGCCTTGGGAAATCATTCATGCTCTGTATTTTTCTTCTGTTTGAAAAGGATCCATTTATTGTGCCCTTTTCAGCTCCTCACCAGTATTTTCATCCCATCCTCATTAAATTTTAATTGTTAAGTTTCCTGCCTATCTTGCCCCATGAAATACCCTATGTCTTGATTTAATTCCAGGTTTTTAGGCTTGTCCCATTTTGTCCACACATCCACGAAAATTCATTTATTTTATTAAAAGCCTTTATCTCTTCATTTCCTAGCCTAATATCGGTCCATTTATTGTATTCCATTGAACATTATCTCATAGAAGAGCCCTCTCTGTCCTTTGAGGCCAGCACAAAGATGAGCATGGTTTAGTTTGTTACCATTTTTCTGTTCATTCGGCCTGGGGTCCAATTCGAGGTGCCTGTGATATCCTCTCTATTTCTTTGTGCAACCATCTCAGACCATTATATACTATATTTTAACATTAATATTTATGTCGTCTGAGTTTAAAATGGCAGGCCTACCACATGGTCGATATAACTATATTTACTTCATACATGCCATTAGTTGGGCCTTGACCTTGGACTCCCCACTAACAATCCTTACTAGATATTTGCATTATTTACAAATGGGGTCAATTGTTTAACCTTACTTGGCTTAACTCGTATCATTATAAAAACACATATTTACAATTTTTACATAGCACAATCCAAATCATTCTAGGGATCATAAATCGTGGTCTAAGTCACACGATTTGAGTTTTGCCACTGTTAAATTCGATTCAGGTTCAAATTTTCTAATGAAGTTTGAATCAAGTTCTTCTTTAGGTTTTCCTTTATACAGATATAGACACATACTTTAGAAACTGAGAGAAGCACTTACCCCTAGGAAGCTTTATGCTTATGGTAACTTTGGTTGAGCTAGCTTTTGGGCAGCAACATGGTCTTAGTATGATATGTTAGGGTTTGGGCCTATAGGAAGCAATGACTTGCAAGGGAGGTTCAAACGTAGTAGTGAGGGAAGAGACGACTTGAAAAGAGGGTTTACATGTAGGGAGGGGAAAGTGGATGCTAAAGAGTTTACACTATACTTACACAGTGTAGTGAGTGTAGTGGTGAGGGATGCTCGAGACATGATGAAGAAATGAAGAAATACATGTCACCCAAGCGAGTTGTTTTTTTAACTTTTTTTTATTCAAATTAAACCCTAAATCAAACCTACTCTCTAAACTAGATTTTTTATTTTTTATTTTATTTTTCCATTAAATTTTGTATTTGAGGTTCAACAAACTTGGACAAACCTCCTCTTCTTCTTCAGGTTCGTTTAATTCTGAAATCATAGGTTCAGGTTCAATGAACCTTGTGACTTAGAATGTGGTATTAAAATGTGTCACTGTGCATTTTTTCCAAAGTATTGGTTTACATATTTTCATTAAACACTAGCTTTATGCAAAGCATGATATATTTATCCCATAATTTATGGATTTTTATTATTTTAACAAAAACTGTTATATTTGTATTAATAAAAAGCCATAGTTGAAATGTCTGACAAAGGACTATAGGATTGATTTAGCAACTTCATTTCAAAATTGCGATTGATAATGTCTACCACCCTTTACATTGCAAATACCTAGTGGAATTACACTCCAAAATTTTTGACATCAGTAAATTCACACAAATTGGTTACATAACAAGAAAAAAAAACAACACACAATTAAACTAGTTTATGAGCTTGGCTCTTGCTACCATTGGTCGAGATGTTGTTGGGGATTTCTTCTTCTCTACTTTTTCCTTTTCTAGACTCTACGCTATTTCCGACATCCAAACTTTATTCTATTTGGTAGAGTCCTTGTTATTTTTGTCAGTTAAGTTGCTTTGAGGGGTCTACTTTTTTTTGAGCCTTAGCTTCTTTGACCATATCTATCCAATTTGACATAGACTGGGTACCTGAATGAATTTTATTTTCTTGCCTCAAATCATGAGGGATAACTTCCTCAATCTTTGGATTTTAGATTTTAAGATCTTGTCGAGTTTCATGAGGTATGAATTTCATGAAAATTGAACGATTTATAAGTGGAGGTGAACCATTGACATCTGAGACTATCTTGTGATCCTTTGAAGAGCCAACCCACTAGGTTGATTTACGTTGGTGCATCCAATTCTTCATAAAACCTCTAGGGAAATGAGTTGCAATGTGTCATGTTTCAAAGCAATATTTGTATTGCAAAGAAACTCTCACATATTCTATCTTCTAGAGTCGGGAATATTTTTACTTGTCAAAATGATTTCTGTTGGAAACCTTTTACTAAAATCCATTTCCACGTACATACAAGCATAATTTGAAATGCTATGTCTTTTGGTTGCATGGGAAGCAAAATGAAGCTTTCTGAGAGCAGATGCAATGACTTGAAGGAAGGATGGACCCCAAAAATGCAAGAGAAAATTTTGGAATCACACCCAAATAGGAGCTGAAGAAAGAATCAAACAAAGGATTGAAAGAGGAAGATGAAAGCAGTGTAGCATGAATCTTAGAAGACCCACAAGCAGTTGTGGATCTTTATGGGTTTTATAGCAAGAAGGGTCACTCACATAGAACTTGCAGTTTCTACCCGTACTCGCTAAAAACCGGCTACTCACATTGATGTAATAACCATGGTGAAAAGTCCATGTAATAAAAGTTAATAAAGGAAAATAATAACCACAATTGATGGGACATGTATTCCAAGCTGAATGTTGGGAAAAACATCCAATTGGGTGTTCATTTAAGTTATTATGGCTAAAGGAAAATGTCAAAGGCTTTGGAAAGAAAAAAATTACATTTTTGGCACATTTATCTATGAAAATAATGGAAAGTAGGAGAAAATGAAAGTGAAAGTTCACATGTTGCATGTGAGGAGGAAAATGAAGGAAAATAATGGAAAATGAAGAAAATAAAGGCCTCACTGATAAAAAGGATTTTGAGGATCAATTGGTAACATTTTGTTAGTTTGGTTTCAAAGCTCTCTCATTATTCTCTCTCTCTCTCTCTCTCACTCTTGGACACTTAGAATTTTCTTGGAGCACTTTGGCATTTGATCAAGAAAGGAAAATAAGGAAAAAGGAAGGAAGGATCAAGCAAGGAAGGGCATGATCAAGCGGCTACAACAAGATCCAAGTATCGATTTGCATGTGCGATTTCCTTTTTAGATTTGGAATGCATGTATTGCATGTGGTTATTTGCTGTCATGGCATGGGTTTTTATATGTGTGACAGTGTTTTCAGCCTAGCCTTTCCATTTCCGGACAACCATTGTGTAATGGGGTTCTCATTTTTTGGTTGATCTGAATTTCCAGATGGATTTGAAGCTGAGTGAGGTGGATCTCTGAATGAAGGAACACATGGCCTAGTAACCCTTGAACCATAATGTGGGTTGTGGTAAATCCAACTAGTGTGATGTCTCGGTGGGCATAGGAATCCTCAATCAGTGGATGGCGGGATATATAGTAAATTTTAGAGGTGGGTGCTCTTCATTAGGCCTAGGAATCCCGGGATGGGATATACGGTAAATCCTTGATTTGGGGCCCAATGATACGGTGTGGATTCTGGTAAAGCCGGAGAGAATAAGATATAGGAAAATTCCTCACAATGCAGGTAGATAATTCCAGTGGAATTCATCCTTGTTTTATGGCCTAGTGATCTAGGATAGATTGTGGTAAAATATGATTTCTATTGATGAGGGTGAGGTGTTTTAGCCTCCGGATGCCCTGATTCATTGTTTTGGTTTGAGACCCACATTCATGCTTGGAATATGGCATGAGGGTGATTGGATGAAGAGAGATTTGGCTCAACCATTATATGGCCGGGTGGAACGCGGTATTCCCATCTCGGATTGGATTTTACATTCATTAATAAGATATTACTATTAGAGGAAATTTTAGCCTAAAAAAAATTCTTCTTGATTATTTGTTCGCTGTCCTAGGCCCCAGCTGAAGGTCTCTCTTATGTATCCATATGAAGCATATAGGAGGCCCCCAACACCTGTAGTCCCAGGGTTTCCCTTGGAGGCTCAGTCAAAGAAGAGCGTTGCTGTTCCTTGCTTCCTCCACTAGCTTTGGATGATTTCTTCCTTATCTCTTAGTCTCCACTCTGAGTTGTGTTGAGGTTTTGCTATGCTTGATTCCTATGTCGAAATACATAAGTCCTAAACCATATTTTTTCCTCTGGATGCAATGAATATTCAGGTTTAAGGACTTGGGCACTCAGAGTTTTGATAAGGAGGCATTTTTCTTTTGTAGCTACATTGATGGGGGTCCAGGCATTGTTGTTGAATATATGTTCATTCTTGGCGAGCCATAGTTTCCAACATACGTACTTGGGAATGGTGATCCAGACCTGGGCCCAAAGATATTTTTTGCTGAGGGTAAGAGGGTATCAGTCCTTCCATGTTTGGTAGAGGTCAAATACTGAGATTTTGGAGGGGACTGAAATGTTGAGACCGTGGAGAGTGAGAGTCCCAACTTTATTAGCAAAGGGACAGTCCACAAACAGATGATCAATGGTTTCCAAGGCTTGCTTGTAGAGAGCACATATGTGTGGCCCAACTATGCTTCTTTTAGAAAATTTTCACCTGTCAATATTTTTTTGTGCATAAGTATCCAAAAAAAGAAATTTATTTTTGGCAGTGCCATTTTATCCCATACCCGAGTCCAAATATTTGCAGGGAGATAAATTTCTCGCTGTGTTTGTAGAAAAGTGTAACCTTTGGCAGAAGAATAATTTTCAGAGGGTCCCCATCCCCACTTATCTTCAACATTTTTGTGCACTGGGGCAGCATCCTTGAGCTCGACCTTGAGCATTTCTGCCTGTTGAATGAGTTGATCTGTCACATTGTTGAATTTCCAGGCAACCTAGTTTCCATCATCATCCCAATTAGAGATGTCGTATAACGTTTTAATGCCTTTTCTCTTCAACAACTCACAGATTTCCCCAAGAGTGGCATTGGTTTCAATCGAAGCGTGGCCCATAATTTTACCTGTCTAGACTTTGATTCTTCTATCGCTTCCTGGAATGTGATATATATCTGTTAGAAAAACTGAATTCCTTTGATGCAAAGGCTCCACAATTGCGTGCATTTTATACTGTTGGGTTCCTGTAGGATCCTTAACGCCGCTGCTGGAACGTATTTGTGCCTGAGGGTGCAACTTGCTGGGTTTGATGGATCACTGTACATCTGCCACAGTAGCTTGTAGCCCAATGAGGTATTTGAATGCCCCAGATCTCTAATTTGGAGACCGCCATGCAAGGAGCATCGGATTGTATCCCATTTCACCAAATGCATTTTGCACTGGTTGCCTCTTCCACCATGCCACAACAAATCTCGCATTAGCTTGTTTATCTGTCCAGTGATCGATTTAGGGGCCAAAAGGTATGAAGCTTGGTAGATTGGTGGAGCAGAGAGGATCAATTTGATCAAAATTAACTTGCCTCTATATGTTAGCCACTACCCTCCCTAGGCATCAATTTTCCTTTTGATTTTATTTAGCATTCCCTCCCACAGTGTAGACCTATTAATCCCCAATGTGAGAGGCAGGCCGAGATAACTTATATTTTCCCATCTGGAAAATCCATTGAATCCTAGGATTTGGGCTACTTTCTGCAACTCTGTCTCTTCCACATTCCAATTGTAAACAATGCTTTTCATTTTGTTAATAAATGCACCAGAAACTCTGCAATAAGCTTGGAGGGTAACTTTGAATGTTGTGGCTATTCTACAGGAGGCTCATCCCAACATGAGGGATTCATCAGCAAAAATAGCATGGTTTATTGGGTCAAGCTCCTTCATTATTCTCAATCCTGGAGTAGCTCCGTCTTCCTTGTCCTTCTCCAATTTTTTGCTAAGAGTGTTTGCCAAGAGAATGTATAGGAAAGGAGAGAGGGGGCATCCTTGCCTCAGCCCCCTCATTTCTTGGAAGTAACTAGATGGCCTCCCATTTACCAAGGGAGAAATCCAAGGTCTGCTGGTGCATGATTTAATCAAATTGATGAATTCTTGCGAGAATCCAAAGGATAGAAGAAATTTATAGAGGCATGACAAATTTACCTTCTCAAAGGCGTTGGCCATATCCAACTTGATCAACATGCCTTGCTCTTTCCTAAGGTTGTTGGAGTGCATGGTTTCCTGTACTTGAATTACGTTATCCAGTATGTGTCTTCCTTTAACAAAGCCTCCTTGCGAATTGGAGATGAGGCTGCCAAGAAGAGGCTTTATTCTGTTGGCAAAAAGTTTTGCAATAACCTTGTATGAGGCGTTGCATAGAGAAATAGGCCTGAACCTATCAAAGGAACCTGGATTTGATTCTTTCGGTATTAGAGCTAAAAAATTACAGTTGGTGCTACCCCCCATTTTTGATTTTTGTAGGAATCCTTTGATCATCCTAACCATATATGTTTTTATTTTATCCTAGCATATCCTATAAAAGTGAATAGTAAACTCGTCCGGCCCGAGAGCTTTATCTGGTTCCATGGACCAGATAGTTTTGTTGATGTCTTTCTCATTGATTTGACTCATGAGCGCTGTATTGTCCTCCTTATTTACCAAGGAGGGGATTTTGTTAAGGAATTCTATGTTGTCATCTTCGCTGCCATCATATCCTTTGCTGTAGAGATTTTGGAAGTGGGAGGCATCAACTGCTTTAATTTGATCTATACCTTTGCAGAGCATCCCTTCTGAGGTTGTGATCTCTGAGATGTGATTGTGGGATAGCTGGGCTTTGCACTGTCGGTGAAAGTAGGATGTGTTCTTGTCACTGGATTCTAGCCAGAGGCTGCAGGACTTTAACCTCCAATGTTCATCTTCATTCTGAAAGGTTCAAAAGGAATTTCTTTGAGCAGCTTGCTCTCTATCCAATTCTATTTTTGTAATATCTATGGTGTCCATTTCCTTTTGTAGATTTCCCAATTGCTGCACTGCTTCATTTCTTTGAATTTTGGGAGTACTTGTAGGAAGTTTGCTCCATTCCTTGAGAGCCTTTTTTGTGTGTTTTAATCTTTGTTCCCATACATAGTCGGGGGATCCACTGATAGTGGTGGACCAAGCCATTCAGATTGTCTTAGCAAACCCACTTTTTTCACTCCATAAGGGACTAAATCTAAATGGGATAGGGCCCAGGTTTTCTTCCTCTTCCAACGAGAGAAGGATGGGTTTGTGATCCGAGGTTAGTTTGGGAAGAATGGTTGAGGAAATGAGCCTTCTTTCCGTCAGCATATTGCTTTGTACTAAGAACCTAGCCAATCTGGCCAAGATGTGATCATCCCCTGTCCTATTGTTGGTCCATGTATATAATCCTTTGTTTGGTTTAAAATCCATTAAATCCCACTACAACATTATATATTTTGCATCATGTATCATTTGGTCTTTTACTGCTTCTGCCTCCTCTTTTTTCTTTTACATTCATCACTATGTTGAGATCTCCAGCAATGATAATATTGTTTGGGGAATTAATTTCAAGGAATTCATTTAATGATTGATAGCACTCTTTCTTTTTTTCATACATTACTGGGACATATAAGTTGAAGAGAGCGAGGGTTAACTTACTTGCTATGTGTTTCAGCTCAGTATAGCTCCAATGTTGGGTGTTGAAGGAGCTAACTAGCCTGAACTGATCATCCTTCTAGAGGGTGGCTATTCCTTCTGAGGATCCCCTTGCACTTACTGCTTTCCCTGCATTCTTCTGCCATTTCTTTTTGCTGATCTCTAGAAGGGCTTCCCCTTCGATTTTTGCCTCTTGGAGCATGAGGATATCTGCTGGTTCCATTTTCATTAGGTCCTTGAACGCTTCGATTTTTGACGAGTTTCCCAGTCCTCTAAAATTCCAAGAGACGATTCTCATTACTTACTATTGGGGGTGGAAAGAGCTCCCCCCTTTGAAGGCCTTGTTCTGGTGCTCCTTCTGATTGAAATTTCTATTGTAGGTTGGCTTCCTTAGGTATTTTTTCTTTCTGCTTCTTCCTCCCTTGCTTCTCTATGGGACTTTATTCTTTCTCTTTTACCAGGTCTTTCAAGGATCTCATCCTCCGAGGAGCTTGGCGAATAAATAATTTTTTTCTGTCTATGTCTGCATACGAGGGGGAAGAGGAGACTTAAGGGATTATTGCTATCTGCCCTTGTTCCTCATTTTATTTTCCATTGGAGTGAGGCTTCGATTGCTCGCTGCTTTCTTTATTTTTTTGGCTGCTGCTATTTATTTTATGATCTCTGAGGTTTGGATTCCTATTTTCAGCAGGTTGTTGGTCCCATTTCCTTGATCTTGTCCCGCAGATGTGATTGTGCTTTATTTTATTGGACCTTTGCCTCAGGGTTTTGCAGTCCCTATTTTATGCACTTTAGTCCATTGATGTGCTTTCCCGTTTTCACTTTCTTCCGCAATCTTTTTTTTGCAGTGTGTTGCGAAGTGGCCATATCTGTGGTTGTGCCAACACTTGAATGGTAGTTGTTAATAATCTAGTTCCTGGATGTGTGCCTAGTCTGCGACAGTTAGTTTTATTGCTTCCGATAACCCTACTTCCAGATCCACCTCCACATAGATCCGCGCACAGCAACACTGATATTTTCTCACTACTTAATCTATGTACTTTCGAAGCGAGTTATCGATGGTTTGCAAGGATTTATGATTCCAACAGTGGAGTGGAAGATGTGGGAGGCGAACCCAGACTGGGACCGCGGAGGGCACATATTGAGCTGGATCAAAGTCAGGAGTCCATGTATTCAGATATAACCCTTGTGGTCCCATGAAGTATGGGCCGTTTCTGAAGATGATGTTTTTATCTTTTGCATTTTTGAAGACGAACACAAAGAACCCTTTCCGTACAAAATGACTCTTGATCCCTTCAGAGATAAGCGACGACTAATTTATTTGTACCCACGCCTCCACAGCTTTGGGGGAGGGCGAGAGGCTTGTAAACTGGCCAATGAGGCCTCTATTTTCCAAATTTAAAGCCGATTTTCATGTTTCATCCACCGGCAACTCAACTGAGGGAATGCATTCTAGTTTTTTGACAAATTTATGCTGAGTTTCAAAGAGCGGTCTTTTGGAAGATCTTGCTACAAGTTTCTCGAAGGCATCGAGGTCTGGCTGGGGGGGAGTAGGGACGACACCCCCACCAACATCCATGGAAGCTTCTGCAAGTTGAAAACGCATAGCAGGGGCAGCGCTGTCTAGGCCATGACAGCGCAGTGCAACAAAAAAAATAATTTAAATATTTTCTTAATTGTTTACTTTTAATATCCGTGAAATTTTTTATTATTAATTTAGATATCGATCAAATATTTTATTATTAATTTGGGTATTCGTGAAATATTTTATTAATGTTATTTACCTACCTTACCCATATGAATTAGAATATTGAAAAAATTATTCATGCAATGTAAATCTTGATATTAGTGAAAAAATATAAATTAAAATATGGGCCTATTTGACATTAATAATCATGGAAAAAAAACGAAAAAAAATTAGCTAAATATAAAATATATATAAATAGTTAAATATAAAATATAAATATAGACAATTATAGTTAAATAGTTAAAGAACATATTCGAGAAAGAAAAAATTAGTTAAATATAATTAAATATAAAATAGTTAAAAAAAATTATTCCAAAAATGACAAATTACCAATTCCAACAAAAAATATAAAATATATAGTTAAATATAAAATTCCGAGGACAAATTACCATATTCAAGACAAAAATATAAAATATATAGTTAAGTATAAAATAGTTAAATGGTTAAATATAATTAAATATAAAATAGTTAAAAAATGTATTCCAAAAAGGACAAATTACCATATTCCAACAAAAAATATAATATATATAGTTAAATATAATTGAATATAAAATAGTTAAATAGTTAAAAAATAAAATAATTAAATAGTCCAAAAATGTGTTCTACCAAGGAAAAATTAATTGATTCCCACCAAAAAATATATTTTCGGTGAATTTATGGCTTCAGTAGACAATATAGTTAAAAAAAACATTAAAAAAATTGTTAAATATAAACTATATATACACAAATAAATATAAAACATAAATATAGATAGATATATTTAAATATAAAATATATATAGACAGTTATTTTAATAAAAGTGCCATATATTTAGGAATTTCGATAAAAAGTAAAATATTAGAAATAATATATTAAATTTTTTTTTTTGAATCTTGTGCTAATAAATATTGTAGAACATAGATAAAAGTAAATTAAAATTAAAAAAATGTCTACTTGAAATTTTTTATTAATTTCTTGATTTTTCCTTAGGAGGCCACTTTCAAACTAAAATTTCCTCTAATAAGTTTCTTTGACATCTTATGTGTAAATGTAATGGTTTATATGTGGATTCTATGGTTGATGTATCCTTGATATTCCTGTTGTTATTATGTTGGTTACAAGCATGTATTATGACAGTGATGATGCATGACTCTCCTCATGTTTTGACTTGTAAATTAATGAAAAATGTATCTATGACCTAATAGATGATAATGCAACTAATGATGTAAGGGAACAATGTTTCTCAATGATTCCCACATAAGTGTGAGACCCCTATGCTCAGATATGTTGTTTAAGCCTATAACTTACATGTGTGACATGTTTGACGAGATGTATGTCATGGCTCCTAAGGGTCCAATCTAGACTTTGTCAATGTTTTTGAAAATTTATCATTGTTCCAAAGTTATAATTCATCTTTGAACTTGTCAATGAGTTCTAGGTAGTGACATAGGCTCTGGGCCTGAAAAAGTGCCTCAAATCCTGGGGACACTGGCATAGGTCTGAGGGAAAAAGTCCTTGGACCCATACATGCCCATGTTGTGGGAGCGTCCAGAGCCTCCCAGATGCACCGTTTCCCATATCAAGGGAGCGTTTGAGGGTTTAATGGTCTAAAAACTCAGTGGGGCCCATGGGATGGTTACTTGAGTTGTTGGGATGACTCATGGGAGTTTTTTTGCTGACGTAGAAGGTTTGTGTGATGTGTTTTCATCGATTCCACTTCTTTAAAGTCACCTAGGAGTTTGAATCAGATCATAGTAGCCTATCATTGCATGTTTACCCTGGTTGGTCGATTACTTGGGTAGATGTGGGAGGAGGGTGTTACAAAGTGGTATCAGAGCATGGTTCAACACTTGGACTGGATGGACAAAATGTGTTTGTCATGAATACATGTTAGTTGCATATGTGTTATATGTTTGTGGACTATGTGCTTGCTGTATATGCATGGTGGTGGTCATTGTTACAGTTGTGTTGCCATGTGGAAGTTGATGGTGTTGTTACTGGATGTGATCGTCATGAGTGCATGTCAGTTATGCATTTGTTACGCATGTCAGTGTCTATATGTTGCTATGTATGCATTGTCATAGTCGTTGTCCACGAGGTCACTGTAGGCATTTTTCGTCATCATGATGTTGCTGATAAGATATGATGCTTATATGTTGGCTAAGATAGAGCAAGGGACGCAGATCATCGAAGTGAAGTTGCAAAACTAGACATTGGAGTAAGAGAATATCATCATACAAGTGTTGTATGATTAGCATGCAAGTATTTTAGTTAATGGATTTTTATATGCATTAGGGTTATATACATGTTTGTCATTTTATTGTTGTTGTGGTTACATGCATGGTAGATGCTACTAAATCAGTGTGGTCATATGCACATGTGTCGAATAGTCATGAATGATAGTAATGTGATGTTATATGCATTTTTATTGTTGTTTTACGTTGGTTAACTTGATGATTATGTTATATGTTGTTGATAGGTATTTTCAATGTTAACTTGTTGTTGCTATATGTTAGTTAACTTGATGATTAAGGTTATTGCATTAAGATATTGATTTTATATGCATCATGTTAATCTAGATTGGCCTATGAAAATGGTTATGGTTATGATATTCATGTATGAGCCGACATATTTGTCATATTGTGTCGTACTAATTTGGACTGAATGTGCATATGTGATTGTTATGCATTAACGACAATTGTTTATGAAATTATGAGGTGAACATGTCAACTAGTTATTGTTATGGATATCAAGACCTTATTTATGATTGAGTTGGTATTTTGAGAAGCTATATTGTGCTAATATATATTGATTGTGCAGACAAGATAGCCTCCCCTGGGATACATCAAGATATGAGTTTGATTATGTCATCTATTTGGTGTTTGAGTGTTTGATTTGTAGGTTTTAACCCTGTACATAAATTATTTGCAAACGAATTCTTAAAAACAGAAAATAAACAATAGCGAGAGCATAAAACATAAAACATATATATACAGATATTTTCCCCTGGATTTCAAACCCGGACTACCAGCCTGATTTTTCATTATATTCATTTTAGTGTTACAACACACATATATACATGGCAAAGCATTCATAAACCCCAATCCATTAACCATGGATTAGAACATAACCATAGTTTCTTGACCGAATCTACAAAAATACCATGAGCTAAAAACCATCATGCCCAAAATCATGTGCAAGCCCATGCACAGAACCATAGGCATGTCCACCCACCTAAAGTAGGGTCCAAAATTTTTTTTGGATCACTGTGCAACCTTCCTTTAGATTTCCTGTAGAATAAGAAAAGTTCCTGTAGCATGGGCTTGCATGCAAACTTTGACCTTGGTGTGAAATTCCTCGATGTCTCCTGTATCTATCCCTCTCTAACTGTTCTCAAAATGCACAATGAAATGAAGGAGAATGAGCCAAAGAACACCTTTATTCCAAATTGACCGAACTTGGAGCAAAGTGGTGATTTGGATTTGGCGTGGGGTTTCCTCTTTTGGAATATTGGTCCCGCTCGAGCTAATCATTTTTATCTGCCTCATAATCACCTCCAACTCTTCTTGATCTCTCCCTGAACTAATTTGATGGCCCAGGTGGCAAGAAAAACTCCACTTATCCTTCAATTTAACTTTACGAGGGTTGTCGAGGTAACTGGTCACCTTTTTTCCCCTTTTAACTCTCTATTATCGACATTAACTCATTTTAGCCAATATGATGCATAGTAAGATGGTGAGGGAGCCATACTTGAGCCTACTTGTTACTGAGGAGTTGTGGAATTTCTTTGATGTAGGGAGCTGGAGTCTGGTGATAGACATCAATGTTTTTTTCTTTGTTGTGTTTTTTTTAAGAGTATTCTACCTAGGTGGAGGAATTTCCCGGATTCTGTCACCGGTTAGAAAACCTTCCGGCTCTGGCCAGGAATTCCTCTAGCCTTCGACACGGTCACAATCAAATATTTTTGATTGAATTTCTAACAGAAAGCTACCAACCCGCTGTCGAGTTGTCTAGGTAGTTAATGCAGTTGATCGTACATCTTCCAATTTTCCCTCTCGCTTCGCTTCTCCTCACTAGCTCCCCTGTTCCTTGCAACACTCTAGCTCCCCTGTCCGCAGATCTAGTGCTTAACTTTGGTGGTTATTTCCTGGTCATTTCGGTTGCAAGTTTACGTGAAGGTAAGTTCAGTAATCCATGGTTCCCAGCAAAAAAACTCAATTACTCTCCTCTTTAAACTTTCCCCTTCTTAGTTCGTGTCTGCATTTTAAATTATAAACGCGTTACAAATTTTAAGCCAATGGATTGTAATAGAGATAGAGAGATCGAATGAAAGCTATTTTATGGGCTATATAGGCCAAACTATTTCACATAAACAACGAACTTATGCGAATTTGACAAATAGGGAGAGAATGGGCAATTTCACATAAACAATGAATTTATCCAAATTTGACAAACATGGAGGGAATAGACATGTTGAACCTCCAAACAGAACTATCTCTTGCAGATATGGAATCAAAAACATGATATTTTAGGGAAATGACTGGAGTTAAGAGCAACATCACATATTGACATGTTTTCCATTTGATGCTATTGCTCTGACTGTTTCATTAAACATTCGGCTAGAACATGGGAGGATGGTCCTTTTTTTTTGGTTGTTTTTGGCTGTTATGGACAATGTTAAATATAAATAACAACACAATATGTACATAGACAATTGGCATATTATAGCAAGGAAAAAAGATAAGAGAAGAAAACAAGCTCATTATATCGTTTTTTTCTTCAGAAAAAAAATAGCACAATGTAATAGTATCAAGCTGATAACGATATAATCCGAACTACTTCTAGGTGGAAAACAATCATCATAAATCACTAGACAATGGCATAATGTAATTAGGAAAGTATAGTTGTAATGTGTTTCATTAAATTGCATCACTGCACAGAGAAAAGTTTCATGTACTAAGCGTTGGAGGGAGTAGACTAAACTCCATATACTTGATATTTAGGAAAAAAAAAAATTTAACGTAGAAGAATTATAATTGATATGGACCCAGGGGTAAATCACCCACTCCATTGGTTCATGAGAGTGGTTATAAATTCTTTTTTTCTAAAAATGCTTTTTAGAAATTACCCACTTAGTGAATGTGCTATTATTGTAATATAAAAGATAGATACTAAAAACTGATTTCAAGAATTTTTTGAGGATTGAGGTTCTAAGGAATAGTTTTCTTTTTTGTTCTAAGGAACTCCAGGCATGTATTAGGAAATCTACAAATAAAATATTAATCTTAAAATCTCTTAGCTTAGCTTTACTCCGGCAACCTACAAAATTCTCTGGAAAGTATTACTGGCCTACAAAATTCTGTTATGCAGTTTGGCAATCCCGTACTTCAGAACTCAACTTTAGCTATGGAATTAGATTTGACAGTTGTTCATACAGTTTTTAAATTGCTAGTTATAGATCTCTCGTACTCTTAATCTCACTTACAGATTCCTTGTTTTTAAACTGCTAGTTACAAATCTCCTATGCTTAATCTCACTTACAGAGTCCTTGTTTGCGGTTGTTCTTCGCTCCAATTTTTGGCTCTGCCTATGCTGGTTTATGAAAAACTTGCCTGGATTACAAATCCAATATTGATCTTCGACCAATAATGCTCACACTCCATTACCAAGTAGCTCTTATGATGATGCAAGAGATGTTAGATGAGATTATTTTTATTTTTTTCTTGTTGAAATTATTGTACACAGTCCAACCATATATGTGACCAATAATGCTCACACTCCAATACCCAGTAGCTCTTATGATGATGCAAGAGATGTTAGATGAGATTCTTTTTATTTTTTTCTTGTTGAAATTATTGTACACAGTCCAACCATATATGCATCAATGCTTTTTTGGAATACTCTGCATTTATATTTTTCCCCTGTTCAGATTTATTTACTCAGTTTCGATTTCTATATCTTATTCCTTTTAAGATCCATGTAGGCATGTGCTAAGGTCTATCGTGTCATTATTGCAATGATAGTTTTGCCAGTTTAAGCTACAACTAGGTATAGTCTTGTAGAATTTTATTCATGTGTGCATTTGTAGAAGTCTTGCATAGCTTAAAGGATTGTTTATTGCTGCAGGGTTGGATAATCCGGTAGCTACTACTACCTTTTGCCTCAAAGAAAGGAATAAAAAACTTTAGCTACATTCTATGGTCAACTATGGGGTATTAGCCACCAAAAAAAATGTTGAGAAACAAAAGCCTTAATATTCTTTGCAGGATTCAAAAATAAATAAAAAGTAAAAACTTGCATCATTCCATAGAATCCAGTAATTCTACTCCAGTTCAATGTGCACCGACACTCCCCGGGCTCTTAGGTGCAAGAGTAAATGGATGCAATCAAAATCAGATCGATGCAGATACTTTCAAACTAGGTAGGTTCAAGTGTCTTCCTATGGAGGCATGGAGCAAGAATGAACCTTATGAGCAGTCGGTGTCTGTGATCTGAAATCTTGTGGGAGAGTGAAAATCTACCAATGTCACTATGTTTTCTGATATAATAGTTTTAACACTGCTGTTGTGTGTGAAAAATTAAACTTTATTTCAATAGGTATTCAATATTTTCAAATAAAGAAATCATAAATCATAAAATCACACTACCACACTGCATGAAAGGAGGCTTATACCAGAGAAATCCAAAAGATAATAAACCCCAGGCATGTATTAGAAAATATTCAAATAAAAGATTAATCTTAAAATCTTTGAGCTTTTCTCTCGCATGAATCATTGACCTACAAAATTTTGTTACACAATTTGAAAATCATGTGCTTACATCTAAACTTCACTTTTGTTATGGAATTAGATTTGATAGTTCTTCATACAATTTTTAAATTGCGACAGTCACAAATCTCCTATTTATAGAGTTCTTGTTTGTGGTTGTTCTTCGCTCCACAAATATTTGGCTCTACCTATCCTAGAATAGCATGCCTGTATTACAAGTATCCAATATTGATCTTCGACCAATAATGCTCACACTCCAATACCCAATAGAGAGCTCAAAAGTGATGCAGCCGAGACAATTTTACTCATACTGGCCATTCTTGGTAACTCTATGATTATTGGCCTAAAAATAGTTATCTACATATTGAATATTTACAAAAATTATATTGAAGATTAATCTTATTATATTTATAGCTGTTGATACTCTGAATTTAAGATTCTGGGTGTATGGTTTTCAGTAGTTTCTGCAACTATGAGAGAGAATATTGACCAAGGGTTTTCACATCCTGTCAAAAGGCTCCAATCCAATTGTACATCTCTCCTAGTGTATGAAAAGTATGATCTTAGGTAATGCTCATAGTCATTCAGAAAGAAATGACGACTTCACCAGAAGCTGATGACAAGAATCTTTCTGATCTGGTCATTTCCCTACAACAAAATTCTTGTGTTTAGACAGAGAATTTGTTTTATGTTGACATGCATATGGATACCATGGTATATTTCAGTACTGTAACTGATGGTGCTAATATGAATCCTTCTAGCCTTTTTGATTACTTAGTTTTACTCATTGTCTCAGAACATTAAAATACTTCACATTTGATGCTTAAAATTTGGGAGCATGGAAATAAAGAAATTCAATTGCATATAATACAATGAAAATATTACACAACCCTTCACAGAATTGGGTTTTCCCAAATAATGTGAAAGAAATTATATTAATTTTCAGAAATATGACCAAAAAACCTAAATGGGTGACTAAAAATTGTAAAGAGGTGCCATCAATGAAATCGAATATTGAAGTTCTTGGACCTGTAGCTTCAATTTTTATTTAGAAAAGATAGTTTTGTTGCTAACATGTTTATATATAGGCTATTTCTCTGATGTCCTTGCATATTTTTTGACCATATCAGTTCAAAATGGGAAAGCGAAGCAAATGGAAACATATCATGGATCTTGAGGTGCAAGACCTAAAAGACAAAATCATTTTTTCTAGTAAAGACTTGGTTTGGATAGAAATAAATCGAAAGAACAATAGTATTGATTGAGTTGTCGTAATCCCATTAAAACGCGTTTCTAACTTCATCAAAGGAGAGGAAGAAAATCCCATTGCTCCATGTAAGTTCATACAGAAAACAAAGAAAGAACCAAAACAAAGAGCTACAACTGCATTGCAATATGAAATGTGAGTATTTCAAGAATGCATTGTTTAGATCCTTTGAAACCACATTTATCTTTATTTATATGTACTAGCACTTTGAAATTTTTGGTGTAGTTATCACTGTTCATTTGGCTCAGAGGACAAAAGAGGAAATCCTCCAACTAAAGGAAGGACCTCCTTTGTGCAAAAAAGGGGTTGCTAGAGCCATTTTATTGTCAAGGTTATGTATGAAATTCCTGATAAAGAAATATTAACTTTCAATATTATCTATCGTTGTATTCATGGTTTGGTAATTAACAACAATTGTATGTCTTGTTCATTTAAGTTAAATTCAGGCTGGAATTGTTGATAAAAGCTTTGATATTGAAGACAATAGGGCATAATTCATTACTTTGATTATTTCTGTCATTAATACAATAGATTTTCAACCATTAAATAACCCTCTGACCCCCTAGAGGCTAGATCTTCATGTTGCCATATGGTGTTGTTTTCCAATCTCCATATGGGTCTAAAAGGGTATACAAAATGTGATCAATGCTATCAATTTCTAAAAAATCACAAAGCGAGTCGCTCAAAAACTAAAAGTACCCTTTTTGAGAGCTTATCCTCCCATCCCTACCTCAAATATTACATGTCGCATGCAAGCAAGCATGGGGAACCTACAAAACTAAAACACAACCTTGTTTCCCCTTCAAAAACTCATTTCTAGATCTAACCTCTAAACTCATGCACACAACTCCAGAATAAGGATTTGGTGAATAAAAATCTAGAACAAGGTACCATGAACAATTGATATGGACTTTGGTGATGTACTTTGGGAAATTTTCCATAATGTGAAGAGGAATGAGCTTGGAATTGTACATGTATTTCCACCAATCTTTGTCATATTTAGACATTCAATTTCCAGCTCTCTCTTGCTTGCTTGGGAATGCATTTTTTAGCTATGTCATATATGGCTAATATGCAACCCTTTATAGCTTTGACATGTAATTTGAAAACACAAATTTCAGCTCACTTTTTCATGTTTGAGAGTGCAGTTTTCAATTCACCCTTGGTTTTTTCAAGTCTGCAATTCAATTTTCTTTGTTGAGTTTGAACAAGCTGATTTTAGCTGGCTAAAATTACATTTTCAATCCACTCTTGGGCATGCCTGGAAATTGAAGTCAGTAGAAAGTTGTATTTCCAGCTCTCGTGTTCAAGATTGAGATGCTATTTCATCCATCATATATATATATATATATATATATATATATATATATATATATATTCATCATGTCAGTGTGTGTATATTTCAAGATTATATACCATCATGTTAGTGTGTATATATCTAGACTCGTTAACCCAAATGTAAAGAATAAGAAGCTTCTTATGCTAGTATACCATTTCCTTATCATCCCATGCAAGCAGAGTCAATTTTGAGACACAAGGAACAAATACAGGGCACTGATTTGACTGTCCTGTAGCTTCATTCTAATAAATTTCTAACATATTATGCTTACCGGGCTAATAAAAAAAGTCGTTGCATAAAAGGGCATGTTTCCAGTTAAAAACTGATAGAAAACCATCAAAAAATTATTAACTAAGCCAAAATGTGTGCTACATTATAGGGCATTTAGCTTCTCTAGAGATAAATCAAAATTAAGAGAGGGCTGCAAGACTAATAGCAGAAGTGATTAAAAGTGATTTATTTTCAGCTTGAGGATTTGGTGCTATATCCACTATTTGTTGGTCCACAATAGACATGTGAGGATCAATGGCTAGCAAAGTTTCTTGAGATGCTTTGTTTCCATGCTTGCACCTTTCATGCTTTGCTAAAATTTGCATCTTTCGAAGGTTACAAGAGGCAAGAAATCAATAACATAAGTTTCAATGCTTATGCTAACTTGAGGAAATTTTCCATAATGTGAAGAGGAATGAGCTTGGAATTGCACAAGTATTTCTACCAATCTTTGTCTTTTTTAGACATTCAATTTCCAGCTCTCCCTTGCTTGCTTGGGAATACATTTTTTAGCTAGTATGTCATATATGGATAAAATTCAACCCTTTGCTTTGACATGTAATTTGGAAACGCAAATTTTAGCTCACTTTTGCATGTTTTAGAGTGAAATTTTCAATTCGTCCTTGGTTTGTTCGAGTCTACAACTCTCAATTTTCTTTGTTGAGTTTGAAGAAGCTAATTTTAGCTGGCTAAAATTGCAATTCATTTTATGGTGAACTTGGAAAGAGAAATACTCCTGCAAAGGAATTGGAGGAATAGCTCGGTATATAAAATAAAGTATCTCTCTTCACACTTGCCTTCATAAGAGAGACCACCTCAATTGGCACATTTGGATCAAAATCTTTGACATTAACACTAAAAGGATTTACATAAGAATTTATTATTTCACGCTTATCAACTCAAGAACTCAAATATTTACCTTAAAAATCTCTATTGAATGCTTATATCAATGTGTTAAAAAAACTTAAAAATCTTAAAATTGGTGGCTTTGTAAAACTATTCTCAATTGAATCTTTACAAAACAACAGTCAAATTGTCTTGCCTTTTGGGTAAATTTGATCTGAAATCCAACTAGAAATAGTTCCAACTAGAAATCGAAGTGATCTACAACACATTGACTTTCCTTCATAATTATGGAGATTAGGGATATATGATTCAACAAATGCATCATGCAGAAAAATATGGAATAGCATTCTTAGATTGTTAATAACTTGGCTAAAAATCTGAAACTATGTTTAGTTGTCCCCTGAAATTTGTTAACTATCCTTTAAAAATGGTCAACCCTGGAAATAGCTGCAATATATTTCAAATAGATAAAGTGAAATTTCATTTGTTATCTCCACATAATTTTTTAATATCTAAAATATGGAAAAATATTTGAATACTGCTAGATGCTCTACTTTTATTGATCTGGTAATAATCCAAACGCTGGTGTTTTACCTCAAATATTGTACTACAAATGTGAATTTGGTGAACTCGATGCTCAGGAGATATTAACTTCTGCCAGTTTTAACCTTTCTACTGCCATTTGTCTTTTAATTCTTGATCTATGCCCTTGAAAGGATCGATTTTATTTCCACTTATCTTCAATCTATAATTACTGACTTAAATTTTCACCTGAATTTGGTTAAGTCCCTATAATTCTTGGAAATTAACTTTTGAGTACCAAGTACTCCACCAGCTAAGTACTCCGCCATCTATTTTAACCACTTTGTTCCTTGGAATAACATTACTACTTTTAATGACAGTAAGTTGGATGCTTATTCATTACTAAAGTATCAACAATCTCAAAAAAGAAATAGGATCACGATTATGTCATATTTGCATGTTTTTATTTCTTATTTTTCAAATCATTAACTTGTTAGGAGATTTTGGAAAGTTGGAAGTTGTGTCTCTGACTTAGACCCTGCCCTCAGTTTCAATGAACATAGTTTCCCGAACTTCAACAACATAGTGGTTGTGTGATGTGTTCATACAAATATCCATTGATATCCTTCAGATCCTTCATGGGTATGAACAGGCTATTTATTTTTATTTTATACAATGTTACCATTGTTTATTAGAATTGCATATTACTCTTTCTCCTTTTGGGGAAATGTACCAGACTCATTGCTTTTCCAATCATTTGTATTGGATATTTATGAAGATTAAGATCCTTTCTACCTGCAAAATAAACACAATAGAAAAATGGTTGTATTGTTGTCTTTCCACATCATTCTTGATGATAATTCACATTTCTATAGAAACTAGTGTTATCAATTTTGTGAAGATGTTTCAATTCAACATTGGTTAAAATATTTCCACTGTCACTAGACCTTGACAAAAATGACATGATGAAGAACATTCTTGCAATGATCACAAGAAAAAGGACTCCCACCATTTAGGATTGATATGTGATTTGGAGTTGTGATACTATCCAATATGCCAAATATACCTAAATATTAAAATCTGAGAATGCAAATTCAAACCCTAGATGTGAACTTGAGAAATATATGCCAAATGTAAATCATGGCTCAATGGTTAGTTCTATGTTTTCTTTTTAACATTGATTTACCAATTATCAAATACCCATCAGAAAAATTGTGTGATACTAGCAAAAAATATTAGATCAGAGATAAAGTGATAAAGTTTACCATTCATTTTGAATCATAACAATTGAATAGGCTATGTGAAAATAAACACTTGATTTGTCAAATTTTTTAGGGTTAGATCAATTAAATAAATGCATGAGAAGAAAATATTAACCCTTAATATACTAACTTCAAATGATAGAACATGAGGTGTTCATTAACATGAATAAATCAAGAGAAGATGATGTAGCATGAAATAAATTCTAGCTCCAAACAACGTAGATTCAAAAAATCAAACAAATAAAACCCTACGTTGTAAACAAAAAATACAACCAAAAAAAGGAAAAGGGAAGGAAATATTTGGAATTTTTGGTTGAATATGATGCTTGGACCAGTTCCTTAAGGAGAAAATGGAGTCACTATAAAAATTGTATGTGAAGCTTAGGTTTTAGAATAAGACAATGTTAAGGGAACCAAGGATGATTTCCTCTCAATCATTGGCTAGGGCCACAAGTTTTTCTTCATGGATGGATGGGGGGATTGGTTCTCTAGGAAGCCTCTCGAGGTACAATCAAGGTAATCTCAAATGTTGGCCAGGGCAAGAGGGAAGAGTCCTAGAATGTCATACCCTAATGCAATGATACAAAGGAGAAAATAACAGATTTAGAAGCAGATACAATAGAGAAAATGGTATATTTAGAAGTAGATAAAAAAGAGAAAATGACAGATTTAGAAGAAGATACAAAAGAGAAAATGACAGATTTAGAAGTAGATATAGAGAAGGAAGCATAGATATTTTCTGGCACAAGAACACATACATCACTAGCTCGACTCATTGAAAACAATTATCAGCAACAATAAAAAAAACAAGTACATCCCCGATTTCCTTACAAACAAAATTCATTCCATTGTTGTGAATAATATTCAGGAGGTTTCAGGGAAACTTAATGTCTATGTCATCACATAATTTAATTTAATTTAATATCATTTTTTACAAGCTACATGCTTAGTCTAGTAACCCCAGAACAAGGTATGAAGTCACTAAGAAAATACCTGAACAATAAGCACTAGTGAAAAATTCCCCCGAGTGATCTAAGTTTTGAAATTTACAGTTTCCTCGAAAAGTACACCTCTGTCATAATCACGTGGATATTATTTAACTCTTGCAGTTACACAATTATACATTTACAACATTTTTTCCTTACACAAACATAAGAAGTAGCAAATAATGTTACAAATTAAATATTGATTTCCACTTAAAAAAATATTTCATAAGAATTCAACCAAAAATCTAAAACATAAAACTAAATTAGACAACACCATAATGTTTTAATGGCAATCAAAAGACCATGAACCAGCTACTTTTCTCCAAATACATTTGTCAATATACATGGAATATATTATATTTGACCATATATTTGTCACACATATAAAAAACCGTACTTGTTGCAAGTTGGAGAAAAATAATACATTAGCAGGTTCTTTAGTGAAAGAACCATGCCATGATAAAGCCAAGAAAAATGATAACAACAACCCATTCACATACTGGGGACCTATCAGCATGCTTATCAATGATTTTTGTTGCAGTGGATGGTGATCCTATGTCACATTTTACATCTACATCTATGCTTAACAATGCCCTAGACATTATATCACTAGACATCCTTTGAATGTCTATAGAGTAATCAATGGTAAAAAATTGAAATTGACAACTCCAATTTCTTGCTTCCTTATAAAGGGGTTTTAAATTGTCCTTTCGAACCCGATAGATTCCTTTCATTTGATTACATATCAACTCTGAGTTGGTGAAGACTTGAATGTCGTTGACATCATGTTTTTTTGCCACTTTTAGCCCTTCAACAAGGGAAATGTAGTATGCTTCATTGTTTGTCTTTCTTCCACGCACTTCTTTCTTTCCATGGAACACATGATTTTTTGTCATGTTGTGACGGGAAAATTTCACAAGTCCTCGACCTGGATTTGGAAAGCATAAAACTTCAATAGATAAATTCCACTTTTGCACCATTTTTTACACTTTGAAAATTTGAAAAACAAGATAACAATAACCATATATTATAAAAGTAGGCAATTATCTATTTATTAATAGTCAACATGTTATTCAGTGATATATAATTAAAAAAATCAGTTATCTATTCCTAACATATTCCACTAAATTCTAATTAATTGAACAACCATAAACCATTCCATTCTTCTTTCCTTTTATGCCTTTTAAATATGAGGATAAGGAAAAGCAACTTAAAAATATAACAAGTTGGTTTTACATTAAAATCCTTTGTATCTAGAAGTTTGTCATCTAGGAAATAACATGTCTAATTATCCAGGTGAAAGTGAAGCAAGGAAAATGGAAGATCACCCAATCAAAGTCGGATTTATATTGTTTCTAACCTATGCCCCACATCCAACTCAAGGAACAACCGGTTGTTAAGTCAAGTGAGGGGTTGGATGCCTGGTCCGTGGATGGGTGGATCATTTAGTGTGGATCACAATAGATATCCAACATAGGACTCAGATATTGGGACACCATATTTGGAGAGTTGTGTCAAGAGAAAATTATCCAAGAGTAAAAGCTTGGTATGTGGATAGTAGTTATCCGACCCAATAGCATTCAAGTTGAAAAGAGGGTAGTATATATGGATCGCTTGGATCCCTTAGATCATTGAATAACAGATAGACAAGTTAAAGCATTAATATTTCCAATATTGAAGCATATTTGGCAATGAAGAGGCATAGGATATCACAGACCAATCCAGATCCCAGATGACTGAATCGACATAAGTGCTAAATTTTTAAATTTTGGAGTTTAATTTTTTTTTTTTTGCTATAACAAGAAACTGGAACAAACAGGCTTGAAATCCCTTAGCGCCTTTAGCCCCTGGTTCTAAGCCCACTTTCATATAACTTAATAAGTTAATATTTTGAGAGAAAATAGGGTGATTTGACTGCTGGATTTAAGATCAAATTCACCCAAAATAACAGGGTAATTTGACTGTTGTTTATCACATGCAAGGAGACTTGACTGCTTTTTCTCACATGTTGTATCGAAGAGATCCTCAACAGCTCCAAATAAGATACAGAAAGAGGGAAATTCCTTCACCTAGTTAGACTCTTCTGTATTGGAATCACCATGCTAGTTTACTTTGTGGGTTCACATTCCCGACATGCTCGAAGAATAGCAATACCCTGGTGGAATGACACACAGTAAATATTTTGAAAAACAAAATTAATAGGAAGGGGGATGGAAAGATGGAAATTGGAATGGAATAATAATTGGATTGATGTTGGGAGCTTCTTGAGGGTGCATGGGAGAACTATTCAGTGACCAAAAGGGTGCTGGAATCTGGTCTCAAAATTACGTCTTGTCCTTTATTCTTGGAATTATAGACCGCTTTGTGGGTGTGTTTTCTCTACCCTTTTTTACTGTAAGGTGGCCTATTAGTTGCGTTTTTATGGGCATTAAATAGAGGGGGTCATTATTTTATGATGCAGTCAATGAGAACCTACATGCTGGTGTAGTGGCATGAGCTAGTTTAGTGGAGAAATTTAAGGCAGTGAGGCTAGGAGAACAAAAAATTAGTAGAAGGCTTCTTCTTCATCTTTGAGTTTGTTGGGGGCGCTAAGAATAGAGAAGGAATGTGGACATGGAGGAGTCATGGTGTGGTCTGGTGGATGTATGAAGGGATCACCAAATTTGGACTAGACCATCTTTCTCTGTGACTTGCGCTCAAGATCAATGTGCATCGTGTTTGTTTCTTTATGTGGAATGATTGAAAGTTGATACTGGGAAGTGTATTATCCAGTGGGGTAGAAAATTATTTTAATTCAATAGATCTGAATATTTTATTACCATGCAATGGACAAGTCACGAGGGCAGTTTTAAGTCCATTTGGACCGTTGTTTAAGCAATAGATTGTTCAACAGTAATAGAGAAACCAATACCCACGAAGTAATATTATGGTTTGTGAAGCGTCAGGAATAGCAACAACATGAATGGCTTCTTGGGGTAATTTTCAGGTAGGTTTGGTTTGCAGGAATGACTTATGTAGATTTAAATCTGATGGAAGAAATCTAGGAGGATATATTTCTTTCACAGCTGGATCAAATTGATTGAGGTTGCTGAAGGCATAAAGGCCCTCTGCAGAGGAATAGATGGTGTTGTCGTCACCAAGTAAACTATTGACATATGATCTACCAGAAAAATGCCCACATTTATTTGTCATTAGGAGTAGTATTGCAATGGCAGTGACAATTGTTATGCGTGATAAACAAGAGTAATGGTGTTGTAAATGTTGCTTTCTAGAGAACATAGGCAGAGTAGGGGATCAACGGTTTTCGTCCAACTACATGGTTTCTATGGCACGTTCAAAATGTTGGAAATGGGCACTACTATTACTGTTTCCTCTTTTGGTGAATTTGGGAGCTGAATGCAACACCTTCCGTTCGACCTCACAATCTGTTTCGTTGGCAGAAGGAGGCCCTAGCCAACAGTCGGTCACAATTAACAAGTTAGAGCTAAGTGATCTTTTCACCGGTAAAATCAAAATGAGGAATAAAAAATCACAAAGAAGAAGAATACACAGAGTCTGGGAGCAGAGTTGTGGAGCAGCGAAGCGAATACATGCGGGAAATTGGGTTGCTAAATTCAAACTGATTCACATTGCCTACCTTCCACCCTCATTGCATTCACTTCATTAACTAGCTGGTAGTCTGGCAGAGCCACTTCGTAGATTCTGGAAGATTCTGTCAGAGATGTCGAGGGTTGGAGGATTGGCCGGATAAAGCCAGAAGGTTTTCCAACTGGCGATAGAAAGCGGGCAATTTCTCTGCCACGTTAGAATCTTCCCTAATTAGGTCGTCTCTAGGTGGAATTTCTAGAAACAATTTCTAGGATTTGGAGAATACATGTATTCTAGCCTCTCGACCAAATCTCATGGCTAGAACATATCCGATGCTACAAAAACTAACAGTATGTTCCAGCTTTTCTTTTGTTGAAGCACTGTCAAGCTATCCATTTTTTTGAGCAACTACTTAATTGGATTCACTGGCATATATGTATCACTTGATCCAACATTTTTTCAGTAGGTTAGAGTAGGAAATGATGTGCAATAAGCTTGCTGAGGCAAGAATTTGTTTCATTTTGATTTTCATCATTCAATTTTCAGCTTGGTTATTTTTAACTTTCAATTTGGTTTTAGTTTGAGCAAGCACAAGTGCAGGTCAAGTGCAGATTGCCGACAGAGGTTGGGAGTCTCCCAACGGTCCAGGTGCTTGGTCTACGGGTTCTTTGTTGCCTCACATGGAGGAAAGCATCCCCACTAGAGCCAGTTGTTATCTCAATCTAGCTTCTAAGTATAAGGCTCAACAATTTTAATTTTTTATTCAAAAAAATTAGGTGCGCTTACAATTTAATTGGCAAGGATAATTCAAAGATGTCAAATAAAGGCATTGCCAAGCCATTTTTTAGCACCTGAAGCTAGTTGTTGGTGTCGATTTTTCCAGCGACAATTAAATGGAATTAGGAACAAGAAGTTGGTTAAAAGTTTGGAAAAATAAAAATCATGTGTTTGGCAAATAATAAAATGGTTCTTGAGCCAATTTTGACTCTCAGGTTTTTGGCAAGGTTTATAAAGGGTTTTTTATAAAATGAGGAACAAGAAGTTCATTACAGGTTTGGAAAATAAAAATCATGTGTTTGGAAAATAATAAAATGTTCTTGAGCCAATTTTGACTCTCGGGTTTTTGGCAGGGTTTATAGAGGGGTTTTTATAAAATGAGGAACAAGAAGTTGGTTACAAGTTTGGAAAAATAAAAATCATGTGTTTACGAAACAATAAAATGGTTCTTGACCCAATTTTGACTCTCAGGTTTTTGGTAGGGTTTATATAAGGGTTTTTATAAAATGAGGAGCAAGAAGTTGGTTATAGGTTTGGAAAAATAAAAATCATGTATAACAAAATGGTTCTTGAGCCAATTTTAACTCTCAGGTTTTTATAAAAGTTCTGTTAAAAAATTGTTTGACTCTCATGTTTTTGGTAGGGTTTATATAGGATATTTTATAAAATGAGGAACAAGAAGTTGGTTACATGTTTGGAAAAATAAAAATCATGTATAAAAAAATGGTTCTTGAACCAATTTTGATTCCCGGGTTTTTACAAAATTTTTGTTAAAAAATTATTTTTGGAAAAGTGCTGTTAAAAAATTATTCATTTTTCTAAAAGTTTTGTTAAAAAAAACTTGGTCTACTCGGTCAGGGCCAATCTCCAACTAATTCGATGTGCAAAGCATCGAATCTACACAATACACAACCCAACGCTTTAGTTACGGGCTGAGCCACCAAGGGAGGAGCCCACAAGCTAGCTATTATGTGCACAACGTGTTAATGTAAATCACTAGTGGGGATGTCTATAAACAATATCAAACCCAATTACCCCAAAGCATGTGGGACTATACCCGTAGAACAAAAGAGAAAAAAAAACCAAAGCGAGTCAAAATCGTTGTTAGCCCCCTAATTTTCTCTCTTTTTACCATTTTCCCCTTCCTAAATCATAACCATTTACCTCTGTTTTACCTCTTTTATGCACCCTCATCCTGCACCAGTCCAAGCACAGTGACATATTTCGTATAAACTTTATTTTTCATATTTTTAATTCAACTTAGCATTTATTAATTATTTATTACATGATTTATTACTTTTAATCATTCTTTGTAACTTATCGATATCTCCTATGTTTATTTGGTAGTTAGAGTACTTATCGTGACTGCTGATCCTAGTGCAGGATCAGATCTTTCACCGTTGCCAGCACAACAAATCTTTGCAGCAGATCTGAACCTCCTTGATCACCGCCTCGTCTTGAGCCGCTTCAGCCACGACAATAGAGTGATCCAAAGGCAGCTGAGACAAAATCCGTGAAGGGCGAAAGCTGGAGATTAGCTACAGCTAGTTCTGCTAACTGTCTAATTTTGAAGACCGTAATAGCTAAATTATGCATTTGGTTATGTAATCAGTTAAAGGATCTATTTTGGCCTTTGTCCAAAGGTCTATATAATGTATAATGTAAATAGGATGAAGGAGGAAGAGTTTTTGATAATAAAGGAGAACAGAAACACAGCCGAAAGGTGGTAGCGGGTCGTTGTATTTTGTTATCGCCCAAATCTGGGCTGGACGATGCATTAATGTATGTACTTGATGAATTGATTAAGGTATTGAGTAGCGTTTCCATTTAGAAGGGAAAAGTGCTGGTTGGCTAGGGCCCAAAAAACCTAACACGTTTACCCCATTTCTTGTTCTCTTGTAATTTGTGTTTACATTGTCAAGTGTGATTTAAACTTAAGCACATGTATTCCTGTATGAGTGCAAGCGGATCCGTTGTGTGAAGTAGATAATTTTACTTTTCCTGCACTTGATTTCAGATTGGTTTTCCTCTGCCTGGTCCAAGCAGGAGAAACGAACCTGCACCAGTGCACGTTGGTGTGATATTTATTTTCTGCAATTCTCTTTGATTGGTTTTCGAGCCTGGTCCAAGTAGGAAAAATGAACCTACACCAGTGCATGTTGGTGTGATGTAGCAAACTTTCTTAGTTTAACTTCCTAAAACCCTCTTTCTTTCATTAAATGCTTATGACAAGATATATATATATATATTGTTTCTTTATTTCTTTATTTTGTTAAGACTTGAAACATTAATTTTTTCTAATTCAAATATTTTGTAATGTAATTGAATATGACAATTTCGGAGAGACAACATGGGTGGCTTTCTCAACTATTTGATGTAAAAAATTTCTAATATAATTATAAATTTCTAAATTTGAAGATGAGGAAAATCATATACATATCTTCATGTCTAAAATAATAGATTGATTAGAAATGTTATATGGGAGATTGGGATGTTTCCTATAGTCCTTGAAATTAATTTTTGCAACCCTCGAAGTTATAGTTGAACTACCTATTGGGTGAAATATTTGAAGATATTTAAGGCATCCTTTTCCCCAATTTTGGCCATTTTCTCTCATCAAACCTGCAATTTCCGCAGTCCAATGTCACTCCCTCTAATTAAGAATCAACCTTTTTCTTTGACATATTATTATGCTATTTTATACTAAGTACTGAATGAAACAATGATTTCTTTGGCATGACTAACCAGGGTATCTTTGGAAGAGTTATTTTGAATGTTTTTCTTTTAGGTGTTTCCATAATTACTGAGAGCCATGGGTGAGCAACTCTTGCTATTACTTGTTGTTACACGGTGTGAGTTGTTGTTATTCACCGTTATACTCTAGGTTTGCTATCTTCTGTTGTTACACAATGAAGTTGTTGTTACACTATGAATTGTCAAGACTGGAGTCACCATTTTCAAAGGCAACTCTCAAGGGCCGCACGAAGTATTTCCATGTGGATAGTTAAAAAGATCTGAGAAGTTATAATTGCATCTAAACAAGAGTGGTATAACCATAAAAAATCTTTATTAAAATCAATTTGTAATAATTTCTATCTTTTTATTATTTCTGTTAGCTTAATCAGCATGAGAATCACCAAATTATCATGACTGATTTGTTTCCATAATTTTGGGGCTTTGTAAAGAATTTATAAAAAGAGCTTAGTCTTATGAGGGGACGGGGGCAGAAATAAAATATAATACCAACATTATGATCTTGTACTCTTCAAATATTTTAATACAAGCATATATCTGGTGATGTTATTGTAATTTATATTCTGAGTTCTTAAATAGTTTTCGTTTTATTCATGCGCCCTACTAGGGAGGAAAGTTCCTACTCTTTAGAAAGGATCACAATGTTAATAGGATATTTTTTTTTATGTGTTAGTGTGGATTTATTATCACTGTTGAAATTTTATTATTATTTTGGAATAGATACACTTCTACTTTCATATTTATTACGTGTTGTTACACAGGTTAATCAACACTATGCAATTTAATTTTTGTTACAACTTTATATGATAGTATATGGCACGCCTATCTTTATTCTGAATTTATTATGAATTGTGGATTCTTCCTTGCCAAGTGTGTTTCATTCCTGTAGTGTGCCTTTAATTCTTGTGAGTGTGTATTTCCATTCTACAAGAGTGCTTTAATTTCTGCAAGTGTGTTCAACAACATCTTTTTCTTTTTTATTTGGTTGTTACATGTATCAACATAGATAGTGCAGACATATTTGAAATAAAAAGACCTGTCCTGGTTGATAATTAATACGAGAGGTAAGAACCTGCACATCGCTCTAACATACTTGAGCGGGCTCACCTGTGTAATAATTATGACACTCAGGGTGTGCAAATAATTACACATTGGGTCCATGTATAGAATGTATGAGTGAAGAAGAAGCAAACTGTAGGAATGTAACACCCCCAATTTATGTGTTTGAATTTCAAAGCTAGACATTTGAACTTTAATCCTAAGGGGAGTGGACCCCAAATGATAAGTAATTTGTGAATGTAATTAAATATTTAAATTGAGGAAATGAATAAAATTATTGTGTGCAGATGGACCAAAATGAGATTATGAGATCACTTGCTAAATCCATGAGGATGGATAAGGAAACTAATTCCCCACAATCTTTCAAAAATCCTTGAAAGGAATTATTTCTAATTTAGATTTTGAGGAAGAATCTAAATTTCCCCAATGACGAGGAAAGTAGTTGGGAAGAGGTAAAAAGATGGAAAAGCTGAGGAAAAGCATAAAACAGCTTTAAAGAGTCCCTAAAATGGGAAGCCTAGGCAAACAGGAAGAAAAGCATCCTGCTATTCTGGACGCAGAATTAGAAACAGGCTTTGGGGAAAAATAGCTTAAATAAGCTGCTCCTAAACAGATTAGTGGTTGGTCTGTGGTGGAGATGATCTCAGCTCGGGGGTGAGTTCTGGGAGATAGAAGGACTCTAAGGCTGGGAGGTTGGTCTATTGCATGAGTGGTATGTATTTTGAAAATTCTGTATGTGTTTACTTTAGACAATATGAATTGGCTACATATAAAAATAAATTGTTTATTAGAACATAAATACTACATTTAACAGAATTAACCATAAGGTATTCACCTTTATAATTCCGTATAGTTGTAGAAATTAAATATGTGATGAAAAATCCATCAGAATATCTAAACCTAGGTGGTTTAAATGTGAGGATACGTAGTTCTTCACAGATGATGTAGCTTAAGTTGATTCAAATATAGTAATATCCAATTATGAGTATGATTAAGTAAACCAGGGCCCAAGCCTCACCTCCTTTATTAGGACAAAGCTGGTCAAGGAGTACATACGGTGTTAGTACAAGTAATATAATTTTAACCTATTGCTGAAGACTGAAATGAAAAGAAGTCTCGAAAAACTAAACTTGAGTAAAACTGAGTTCTGCATGAGTGATATTATATTATATTCTGAAGGACTACAAGATCTTATTAAATAGTTCCACAAAATAAGATTTAATTCTGCTAGTCAAAACATAGTTACCCTTTTATGATAGGTAAATGCAAAAATGCAATGTACATATAGAAAAGTCAAGTATAACTTCCTCTATTTAACTGTATAAACAATAGCTGAAAGGTGATATGGTTATATTCAAATCTCTTTGTTTAAATCTGCTATGAAAATATGTGTGAAGTTCTGATAGTAAACTTAGTAAATTAAATATTGCAAAGGAATTTCCGAACTCTCGAAATCTTCCACTAGTGCCAGTTTTAACATTTGAAAATACAAATTGAAAAGGAAACCAAAATTTTACAGTTGAACAATGAATGTACAGCCATACTACTTATTACTATTTATAACAAAATATCGCAGTACAATGCGGGCTACGGGAACTACGCATCATAAAACGATACAACCCAAGTTCGAGGGTACATGCACAATTATTCTGACAATGAGTAAGATTAGAAATGAGTAGCAGAATATATAAATGGTAATAATTTTGTTTTGAAGGTTAAACGTAGAAATAAACCAACAGTACCGAATCTCCACAATGTATATATATACAATGCACAGAGATTAACGTAATTAAGTTTTAGGGGTGTACATATAATAAAAAATTATATAGCGGCACTACAATTCCATCGGTAAGAAAAAAAAATATGGTGAGAGAGGCCAGTGCTTCTGTGTATGCGCCTGGCCTATCTCTGTAGAAATTTAATTAATTACAGGCTAGAAATATCTACATGTGCATAAGATGGGTTAAACTTAATTAGTTAATTTATAAAATTCTCCCTTCAAATTCGTATGACTGTTGTAACAAAGGAGATAACCTAAGTAAAATAAGAATGAAAAAACTCTGTGTTCAGTTACAAAACACGAAAGTAAACGAGTGCCTTAGAATAGTACATATAGCGGGAAGGGCCGTGACAGTCAGGCATAAAACAAGATTTATACAACTGAGTAGGGCGCGAAATGAAAAACAAGCGACCGAAACTCTGTCACTCAAAGTGAGAATGTAAAGCGAACATCGAAGAAGGTGGAGAACCTGTATGATAGACGAATTTCAAAGAATGAGTGAAACGAAGATTTAACCAAGAATGCGATATAACCCCTGGAATAAGAAGCCGCGATGACAGAGGTCCCGGATACCTGAAAGGGGAATATACACCAGGAGAGAGTTAAATATATATATATATATATATATTTTATTTATTTTTTTTTCACACAGAAAAAATTCGTAATTTTATTTATGAGAAAACAAAATTACATGTTGTATGTGCAGGTATATGTCCAAAGACATTCAAGTTGCCGCAAATAAAAAGCAAATGTGATACAATTAGGCTTTTCTGCCCTTTTTCTTTTCAACCTTACGCCAAGCACCAGGTGATGGCGCGGTCTCAATAAGACCAAGCTGATTTTCTTCTGTTGGTGCTCCATTATCCTTTTCTGATTCTAATGTGTCTGATGTGTGTGTTCTTTTATTTCCCCCACTGTCAAGTGTACCAGGTACCATATCCTGCTGAGTCTTTGTGGTGGTGTCGAGAGGTTCTTGCATCTCCTGTTCTTGTGTGCCCAAGGAAGTATCTGTTTGCTGATTCTCGTGAGGTATTGGTTCCTCCTCTTCTTCCTGTGGCTCTGGCTCTTCAGAGGGAAATTGCCATCCTTTTGCCGCTTTGCCTGTTTTCTTCTTTTTCCTGTTATCCCTTTTGGCTGCCGGGCATGAGTTTTGTAGGTGTCCTGTGCACCTGCAAATTCGGCATCTGAAGGCTGTGTTCTCATAATCTAAATGTTGAGTCCATCTCTGTTGTTTGTTGTTTAGCATAATGGACTCTGGGAGTCCCTTGCTCAGATCAACCTCCACACAGATTCGTGCAAAGGTGAATATGCGCTCCTCCAGTCGTTGGGTGTCTGTTTTAATGTATCTACCAAGGGTGTTTCCAATGCATCCAAGAACATTTTCGTTCCAAAAATGTAGCGGGAGGTTGTAGAGCCTTACCCAGACCGGCATCTTGGTCACCTCCATGGTGTTGGCATCAAAATTCGAGAACCATGGTGTAATGAAGAGTCCCGTAGAACCCCAGAACCATGGTCCCTGGCTGATGATGACATCTCTGGCCTCAATAGAAGAAAATTTGACAATGAAGAACCCCTTCGAACATAGGTGTATTTCACATTCCATGGTCCAGTTTGTAAAAATCCAATGGAACAGCTCCATTGGTTTGGGCCAGAAGCAGTTGAATCTGCAAATGATTGCTTGTGATTCATAGGTAGTTCTATGCATATCAATGTCTAGACTGTCTATATTTATTTCTGGCATGCTGTCTTGCATTTCTACAATGTATGGCTTGGGGGAGCAATCAGCAGGAGCAGCAGGTGCAGTGGGGTTGATCTTGTCCCCCTGTAATATATTCCTGTATGAACCTTTTGAGGGAAGTGATTTGGATGCACCGGCGCCCATGGAGGCTCCATGTGCTCTGTTTTGGCCTGTCATTCCACCCCTCAGTCTAAGGTTGAGGCAGATGGAAGACCCATAAACAATGTCATAGTCTTTAAGCGTGCAGTGGTCAACTAGAGCTTTCCCCCCAAAAATCAGTGACTGTGAATGAATAGGATACCCTGCCACTGACTGGATTTCTTCCTTCAGATGAAGTATAGTAGAGTCTGTTGTTCTAATCCATAGAATAACGATGTTTCCTACAGGTAGCTTAATGAAAACTTGATATGGTTTCGAGCCTACCTGAGGGTCACTGTAGCAGATATGTAGGCTGCGTTTTTTCTCTGTAGGCACCATCATGGCATGGGCCAGTGCTTGGCTTGGAAGGTCCCGCAAGCCAATTGCATCGCCGCCTCGAAGAGCCACACCCAGATCCGAAAAACGACATATTGAACCCAATGTGCAGATCTCAGCCACAGAGTTTTGGTGCAGCAACAGTAGGCGTGCACAACACTTTTCCCCGCAAACAAATGTCGTGTGAATACAGCCCTCCTCACCAGAACGCCGAGAGAAAATCACGCAAAAGCAGTACGCACCCTCTCCGTCTGATGGTGTCCATTGCAGGAGGAAAACACATCGAGAACGTCTGCAGGGGGCCTCCGCCAAAGATGCAGAGTCCAACTCTGCCAGTCTATTGTCTTGACCGATAGAAAGCCGGTCCCACGGCCGCACAGAAAAGACGCCTCGAGGCATAGCCGATAAGTCATGGAGCTCCAGAACATGGCACCACCAGAGATCAGCAGACCTGCGGGCGGCGGCAACAAGTTTGGAAGCAGAAAACCCTAGGGTAAAATCGCCAGAGCGCTCCATGTTTTCTAGCCAGGCTCAGAAATATCTATATATATATATATATATATATATATAATGATACGAGAAAATAGCAAGACAGCTTGAATACAGAGCTGAAGAAACAAACCGGTGAAATCGACTGTTGAGTAAGTCGACGGTCAGAAGGAAGAGAAGACGCAGTTCACCTACGAAAATAAATCCTAAACCCGGAGCTAGAGTAGTCACTCTAAACTGGAATACAACCGTATTAAACCACCTCCAGAAAAAAATCCATTGTATACCCTCATGGGAATACCAGTAGTTCAATTTTCGAAGCTCAGATGTCTTATGCGCGACGAGAAACGATACAGAAAAATAAAAACAATCTGTAGGAAGAGAGCAGTTAGAATTATTTAGAGACACAACTCTTTAAGAGGGTTCAGAAGCGAAACAGGAATACAGTACCATATTTCAGCTAACCATATACCCATTTTGATGAATCGAACAAAGGGAGAAAGCGCTGTAAAAAGTTAAAACAAAGTGCGGAGAGAGGAGTAAGTGCCGAACCAACTTGGTAATGCTGGTAGAATCCATAAACTCACGAGCACCGAAGCGAATGGAGGGAGAAGTTTTCGATTCCAGGCTACCGAGGATAAAATGCCCCCTCTGGTATACCTCCTCATGGCCGCAAATCCCTAGTGGTCTGAGAAAATCCGAGAGGGCTGGAAGCAGAACTCTAAACAGTAAAGAACCGAATATGATTTAACCAATAACCTGAAACCCTAAAAACCACAAAGCGGTAAAATGGATCGAGGGCGCGAGGAATGATCTGGCAATTTGATAACGACCACTCAATAACAAAGGACTTAAGAAATCCCAAGGGAGATTTCAGCCGTAAGATCGATGGGGAAATGGTGTACGATGTCTGTCTGAGTTAATGTTATTAAACAACTGGTCGAACATCCAACAGGCAAGTACGTTATAGGCTTAGCCTTTCACGGCTGAAGCGACCCTCACAGACTTATGAAGTCAGTGGTTAAGACGACGTGGCACCTGAATTGTGAAACCATGCCTGAACGTAGTACTTGAGATCTGAATAGAATAACAATATCGAGCTGGTAGCGACAGAGCGCCATCGTAACTCTTCACCTTTTCATTTATGGGAGACAGGACTCGTCATTAATACCCCGCCTCCGAAAGGTAACGTAATGATATTACAAAAGCATTCCCAATGATATAACCAGTTGTCAATGTAAGGAATGAAGTCCGTAGGGTTTCAGACATAGGCATAAAGAACTTGACGGCGGTTAGTATAATGCTCGGCGTTATTATCATGACTAACCGGTTATTCGTTAAGCTGCGTTCTTCAATGGAAATTATAAAAGTGTACTCCTAAAATAATTACTATATGGGTCATAGAAGACAGGAAAAAGATATGTAGAATCGCATAAAATATGTATATATGACCGTGAGATGTACATGAGCTTGAGACATAGCCTTTATTCATTCGATATATATGAGTATATATGAGCTTGAGATTTAATAAATGGGTTGGTATTTATATGTTAAATGAATTGGTAATTATGTTAACATATAAATATTTATATATAAATGGTTTGGTATTTATATATAAATGGTTGTGTAATTATATGCCAAATGGGTTGGTATTGATGCTAACATATAAGTAATTGTATATGAATGGTTGGTAGTTATATATAAATGAGTTGGTATTTATATGTTAAATGGATTGGTAATTATGTTAACATATAAGTATTTATATATAAATGGTTTGGAATTTATATATAAATGGGTTGGTAATTATGTTAACATATAAGTATAGGAAATTTCATATAGTAGGAATATTATAGTCAGAACCAGTGTTGTGGTAAATTTGAAGGTAATATAAAGTATACGCCAATCGAAAAAAAAAAAAAAATCAACTTGTTGTAAAAGAGAATTAGAGAGATGTTACAAATGGTATCAGAGCCCAAGTTATAAAGCTGGGCTGTTGATGTTGTGCTCATTATTGCTGTGTATAAATAAATATTGTGGAAAAAAAAAAGTTTTTTGATTTTACTAATCTGTAGTGTGTGGTGTAGTATGGTGTTGGAATGGCAGAAGGTGAAGAAATTTATGTGGATCTGCGTGATGAGTTTAGTACGCCAGATCCCAATGCTCCGGTGATGGCTATCTTGCACAGGTTGCAACAATAATTGGCTGAGCTGAGAAGCCAGAATGATAAGTTGTCATCAGCCAGTAAGGAGCAGGAAAAGCTCATCAGGGAGCTAACCTCACGGAACAGCCATGAAGGCGAAGGTTCCGGAAAGAGGAAGATTGATGAATCTGAGGATGATGATGCGGGTGGGCAGCAGTATAAGCAGAAAAAAGAGTTACAGGGGGAATTTCGAAAGATTAAACCTCCCTCCTATGATGGGGAGAAGGAGGAAGATGCTGAAGCCTGGTTGCTGAATATGATTAAATATTTCCAGGTTTACGAATATGAAAGCAATCTGAAGGCCAGATTAGCTGTTTACCAGCTACAAGGTAAGGCTACCTTGTGGTGGGAGGAGACAAAAATGGTTCACGCCATTGATGAAAATACAGTTACTTGGGAAGATTTCTAGGTTAAGTTCAAAAATCGCTATCTAAATGAACGTTATTATGATGATAAAGCCAAGGAATTTCATGAACTTAAGCTTGGACAGCTCACTATTGATGAGTTTGTCACTAAGTTTACGAATCTATTGAGATATGTCCCTTATATTAGGGAAGAGAAAGCAAAGGTGCAAAGGTTTCTGAATTGTTTTCCAATCGCGTATAAAGAGAAGATCGAGTTTGATAACCCAAAAACTATGGACGAGGCAGTGAGGAAAGCGAGATTATGCTATCCGTAGTTCAAAGGAAAGGCTGAGCAGGGAAAAGGCTGGCTAAACAAAGGTGAGTTCAAGGGGAAGAGACAAAAACCGGCATATTTGAAGAATTTTGGCAGAGATCATCAGCGAAAGAAATTTAATAAACCCAGAGAAAGTCAAACTGCTCAATCACAAGTGGCTTCAAGGAAAATGGAGGGAGACAATAAGAAAGAGGGCACAGTTAAAATGAAGGAACCGCTGAAATGTTGGGGATGCAAAGAACCCCACTTGTTGAGGGATTGTCCCCACAGAAATATTCAGATGATTATGAGAGATCGAGAAGCAACCACAGTAAATGACATAGCACGAAGCATACCCACTATCAGTGCAGCCTTGGAGAACCGGCAAGCAGAACATCAAGCTACCATGGTTGAAATGGAAGGTAAGATTTTTGACCAAGCTGTTACAGTTTTGATTGATCCAGGTGCTTCTTTGAGTTACATTAGTCCAAAAATTGTAGAACAATGTAATCTTAAACCTGAAAAATTTCAGCAGTCATGGTTGGTACAGCTGGCCACTGGAACTAAGAGAAAGGTAACACATAAATTTCCCAGAACAGCAATCAAATTAAATGATTTTCAAACAGAAGTAAATCTGAACATACTGCCTTTAGGTTCTTATGACTTGCTGATAGGAATGGACTGGCTAGAAAAGAAGAAAGCCTTGATGAAATGCTGGGATAAAGCCCTGCATTGTGTGGATGAAGAAGGGAAACCTTTTACTCTCAAAGGAAAACCAAAATCCATTTCGGTAAGACAAATATCAGCACTGCAATTAAAACGAACAGCTAGGAAAGGATATCAAGTTTATGCAGTACATGTGGAGGAAGTAGAACAGAAAACTGGAGAAAATCTGCTGAATGAGTTACCGGTGGTAAGGGAATTTAAGGAAGTCTTTCCAGATGAGATTCCTCATCTTCCCCCCAAAAGAGAAATTGAATTTACAATCGATTTGATGCCGGGAGCAACACCTGTTTCCCGAGCCCCTTATCGAATGAGTCCCCCTGAACTTATGGAACTGAAAATGCAATTGCAAGAATTGCTAGATAAAGGTTATATCAGACCAAGTGTGTCTCCTTGGGGAGCACCGGTCTTATTTGTGAAAAAGAAAGATGGAACTTTTAGGATGTGCATTGATTATCGCCAACTGAACAAGTTGACCATTAAGAATAGATACCCCTTACCTAGAATTGATGATCTTTTTGATCAAGTGAGAGGAGCTTCAGTCTTTTCGAAGGTTGACTTCAGGACTGGTTATCACCAGCTCAGAATCAAGGAAGAAGACATCAGCAAAACAGCTTTCCGAACCAGGTATGGACACTACGAATTTGTAGTCCTACCTTTTGGTTTGACAAATGCCCCTGCCACATTTATGTGTCTGATGAACAGTGTGTTAAATAAGTACCTGGATAAATTTTTTCTTGTGTTCATAGATGATATTTTAGTCTACTCCAAAAATGAGGATGAAGATAGAGAACATTTGCGGATAGTGTTGCAAACTCTGAAAGAAAACCAGCTATATGCCAAGTTCAGAAAATGTGAATTTTATAAAGATAAGATTCAATACTTGGGCCATATTATTTCTGAACAAGGCCTTGCTGTTGACCCTGAGAAGATAAAGGCTATAAAAGATTGGCCTGTACCAACTGATGTCTCAGCAGTAAGATCATTCATGGGAATGAAATGCTATTATCGCAGATTTGTGGAGAGGTTTTCTGCCATAGCACATCCCATAACCTCATTACAAAGAAAGGGTGTCAAATTTGTGTGGACTGAAAAATGCCAAAACAGCTTTGATCAATTAAAGCTAAAACTCACTACAGCCCCTATACTAAAGATTGCAGATCCTGAAAAAGAATTTGTGGTATGTACGGATGCATGTAGCGAGGGGTTGGGAGGAGTCCTCTTGCAGGAAAATTCAGTGATTGCCTATGAATCTAGGAAACTGAAGATACATGAACAGAACTATAGTGCCTATGATTTGGAGTTAGCTGCTATTATTCATGCCTTGAAGATGTGGCGACACTATCTCCTTGGAAAAAAATTTACATTGATGACTGATCATATTAGTCTCAAATATTTCTTTTCCCAAACTGATTTGAATGCAAGACAAGCCAGATGGCTGTCTTTTCTAAGTGAATTTGATATGGACATAAAACACATCAGGGGAAAAGAAAATAAAATTGCGGATGCATTGAGCAGAAATGCTTGTCAGAATATACATAGCATTGGAAGTAGTGCCCAAATCGAAGTAGAAGAGTTGGTGAGAAAGGCAGCAACCCAAGATCCAAATTATGAAACACTCCTGGTGAAATTACAGAAAAAGGAGAAAACTGATTTCACTCAAAACCAAAAAGGGTTGATCTGTTATAAGAATAGGTTGTATATTCCCAATGTAGAGTCCTTAAAAAGGGAAATTCTGGATGAATATCACAAACAGCCATATGCAGGACATCCAGGATATCAGAAACTACTAACAACCCTGAAAAAGAAACTTCTCTGGCCAGGAATGAAAAGAGATGTAGCAGAATATTTAAGTAGATGCATGGAATGCCAACTAGTCAAAGCTTAGCATCAACATCCGGCGGGTCTTTTAAACCCTTTACCAATTGCAGAATGGAAGTGGGACACTGTTTCCATGGACTTCATAACAGGATTACCCAAAACCAAACACCAACATGATTCAGTAATGGTGGTAGTGGACACCTTAACAAAAGCTGCACACTTCATACCTGTTAAGTCTACTTTTTGGACAGCCCAAGTAGCAGATGTGTTTTTAAAAGAAATAGTAAAATTACATGGGGTCCCAAAAGTCATTGTTTCTGACCGAGATGTTAAGTTTACAGCAGCTTTTTGGAAAGGGCTATTTGGAGGGATAGGTACTAAATTGAATTTTAGTACTGCTTACCACCCTTAGACAGATGGCCAAACAGAGAGAACTAATCAGATCTTGGAGGATATGCTGAGAATGTATGTGATGGATAGGCCTTCAAAATGGGAAGACTACTTGCATTTAGCTGAATTTGCCTATAATAACAGCTATCAATCCTCCATAAAAATGAGTTCCTTTGAGGCACTCTATGGAAGAAAGTGTCGTACTCCTTTGAGTTGGAGCCAGCCAGAAGATAAACTAAAGTTGGGACCGGATGCTTTACAAGAGATGGAAAGAATTGTTAAACAGATACAAAGAAACATCAAGACAGCACAAGATCGCCAGAAAAGTTATGCTGATAAGAAAAGAGTACACCGAGAGTTCAAAGTGGGGGAACATGTGTACTTGCGTATTAAACCCAAAAAGAGCACTCTTTATGCTGGAACTTGTGCAAAACTAGCTCCTAGATATTGTGGTCCTTTTGAAATATTAGAAAGGGTGGGACCGGTGGCTTACAAGCTGGCCTTACCTCCCCATGTTAGAGTTCATGATGTGTTTCATGTTTCGTTATTAAAAAGATATGTGCATGATGCTTCTCACATAGTTGATTGAAATGTTGTACAGGTGGAACCAGAAGGGGAGTTTCTGCCAGAACCGCTTCAAATATTGGAGCGGGAAGAAATTGAATTGAGAAACAGAACAGTAGCAAGAGTAAAGGTGCAGTGGAAGCACTTTACTGCTGAAGAAGCTACCTGGGAAAGAGAAGCTGAAATGATGGAAATATATCCATTTTTTTTTTTAAAATGAACTCTAGTAGTTGAATAACAACACCGAGGACGGTGTTTATTTTCAGAGGGGGAATATGTAACACCCCTAATTTATGTGTTTGAATTTCAAAGCTAGACATTTGAACTTTAATCCTAAGGGGAGTGGACCCCAAAGGATAAGTAATTTGTGAATGTAATTAAATATTTAAATTTAGGAAATGAATAAAATTATTGTGTGCAGATGGACCAAAACACTGATCAAGGGATGGTAACATTTATTCAAGAATTGATCTCAAAAGCGAAAAGGGAGCATTCAAAACCACTAGGGACGTGAGGAAAAAAATTCCACAAAATGTTACTGCCTCAGTTAGCTCAGAAAATTTGATTTGAGGGTGGTTGGTGAGGCATGCTGAGTGATTCTATTTGTTTTAGAGTCCAAGTTGCAGTTAGTGTATTAGTTTAATGCATGAGAAATCAGTTAACTCAATTAATTGAGTTAAAATCAGTTTAACTAGTTGTAACTGATTGTTGCACTAGTGATAGCTCAAGTGAATTAAATTAGATTTAATTCACATGTAGTGATATATCAAGTAACTAATGATTTACTATTAATATATGCATGCATGTCAGTTCAGATGAATACCCAGTTGAGACAGAGGTTAAAGGGATCTTAACTATCAATTGTACTGGTAGAAAATTGTCTGCATGCAGTAATACACTCATAGTATTGGTCATGACCATTGCGCAGTTTTGGAAGGCTGAAATTGCTAAAGAATAGGGATTTAATTCTACAAGAATTGCACAAGAAAGGTAGGCTGAGAAGAGGTAGGAAATTGGCTAAGTGTTTGTCGATTTTGTCTAGATCAGTGTGAGACAGTTAGTAGAGTGTAACAGACCGTTGTGAGAAGAGTGCATTGTAACTGTTTCATGATTCCTTGGTTGAATATACAATAGAAGATACAGGAGTTTTGAGCAACAAGCTTTCCCCAAGAAGATATCTACTTTGTGGACTAATTTTCTTCTTTCTCTTACTTGGCGTAATTGTGTGATCATGTTTATTTTCCGAAATTAATTTGTAGAAGGATTCAATATCTTGCTTTAGAATATCACATGATCGGATTGAATCCATTGGTATACATATTGTTTTTATAATTTATAGATGGTATCAGAGCGTAGGAAATCATTATAGTGGAGAAGAAATTGAGTTTGTACTGAATAACATTCGAATTTGCACAATATTATTTAGTTCAATAGGCAGATCAAGATGGATTTCAATGGATTAAGATTGGAATATCCACTTGAGCGCAGTTCTAATTATATCGCATGGAAAGACAAAATGGAGGCAAATTTGGAAGAAAACGGGTTGAACTAATTGATAATGACATTCCCAAGCCCACAGCAGCAGACACCGCTCTTCTTGATGCTTGTCAAAAGAAGGTAGCAAGGGCGAGGAGGAAAGATCACATTGTATTGAGTCTCCATGGCAAGGCGACTCCATATGCTATGTGGAAGGCATTGAAAAATCTATTTCATAACAGTAGCGACCAAAGGAAGTTGGCACTGAAGGACAAGCTCAAGAAAATCAAGAAGGAGGAGGGTGAGACGGTACCAACATACTTGGCGAAGTTCACTCAATGTCGAGATGAGCTTGGAAGTGTTGGTGTGACTGTAGTATATGAGGTTTAGATTCAACAAGAAAGATCCTAGTGAAAATTAAGCACCTACACTAGGATGGAGCCTTAGTCTATTTTTAGGTGACTATCTATTTATATATGCATGAGCAAATTCTATTTATAGATGTATGTGCAAGTTCTATTTATAGATTGCATGTCTATTTATACATGCATGTCAACTATTATCATCCCTTAATAATATTTGGACAAAAAACAATAATCTATTCTCAAAGAGCACTTGGAAATAGTTAACTGAAGTGTAAAATCAGTTAGTTATAGGAATTTCAAGTTAAGAGGTTGGTTGGTGGAACATGAAAGTGTAATTAGTTGTAACTAAGTGATTCTTACTTGTAACAGAGTTGAAAGTGCAGTTATGAAAGTTGTAAAGTAGTTTAACTCAATTAAGTGACTTAAACTCAGTTGTGCTACTTGTAACTGAAGATACACTAGTGAGAGATCAAGTGAATTAATTATTAATTAATTCACAATCAGTGGACTTACATGTAATTGAATATTTACTACTATTAACTACATGCATGTCAGGTCCAGTGGAGACCCAGTTGAGATGTACGTGAAAGGGACAGTTGACTATCAGTTGTTAAATTAGTGGTTTCACAAATGCAACCACACACACATTTGATGTGCCCATGAGGATTGTGCAGTCAAGGAAAGCAATATTCCATTCTTTCATGGATTGCTATCAGCAGGGATTGCGCAGTGGAGGCAGTTTGTCTAGAGGCAGTAAATTGGATAAGGAACTTGCAATTTTTTGCATGACAGTGTAAGACAATTGTATGATGTACTGAGAGCTCTTTGATGAGAGCTTTCTATGTAATTGTTTCATGATCCATGATATATACATAATATATTATAGTGGGGTTTTTAGCTTTATGCTTTCTCGGTAAAATTATCAATGTTATGTGTGATTGATCTTTCTTCACGATATTGTGATTGGCGATTGTTGTTAAAATTCCGCAAAGATTTTGTAGAAGCAATTCTTTATTTAATAGTGGCATATAATTGTTAGATTAGCAGAATCCAGGAAATACATATTTTGTATTAAATTTCTACATTGTATCGGAGCAAAAAAAATTGTAATTTTGAAGTAGGAGTTGATTTTGTTGGTGGAAGGAATTTGAATTTGCAGAAAGACTTTCTTGGTGCTATAGCTGATTTAACATCGAAATGGATTTCAATGGATTGCGGCTAGAGTATGCACTTGAGGGCAGCTCAAACTACATTGCTTGGAAGGACAGAATGGAGGTAGTACTCAAAGACAATGGCTTGAAGGAATTCATTTACAATGATGTTCCTAAGCCTGCTTCGACAGATGCTACATTAATTGATGCATGGAAAAAGGAAGTGGCAAAGGCGAGGAGAATTCTTTTGGAATGAGTACAAGACCACATTGTCTCAAGCCTTCATGGGAAAGTCACACCATATTCAATGTGGAAGGCTTTGATGGATCTTTTCCAAAGCAACAACGACCATAGGAAATTGGCACTCAACTCAGAAAGATCAAGATCGAAAAAGGTGACACAATTCCAAAGTATCTCACAAAGTTTTTCCAATGTCGGGATGAAATGGGGAGTGTGGGAATAATTGTTGTTGATGATGATTTTGTGAGCTTGAAACTCTTGGGACTTCCTAAGAGTTGGAATAGTTATGAAGACTCTGTCAACGGACGGGAAAAAATGTCAGATTGGGAACGACTATGGTCGGATCTGGCGCAGGAGGAGTCGAGGCGGACCACTAGAGATGGCTCTTCATCAAAGCATGATGATGAAGAGGATTGTGCTTTGACTGTGAAGGAAAATAAGGGGAAGGGAAATAAATTCCATCCTAAATATGTCTAAGGGAAAGAAGCTGGATATGTCCAAGGTGAAGTGTTTTCATTGTCATGGACATGGGCATCTCACTACTAACTGTCCACAAAAGAAGAAGAACAAGAAGGTTTCTAGAGCTGCAGCTGGTGAGGCCCCTACCTCGCAATTTGAACTTAATTTATCTTTGATCACATGCATGGTATCAAGTGCATTGGGATTGGTTGTGGTATTTGGATAGTGGCGCTTCCTTCCACATGACAGGAGATAAGGAGATTTTCAGTGACTTGGAGGAGAAAGATCTCCAGATGTACATAGAGATGGGCGATGACAGACGGTACAGTGCTACCAGAATTGGTACCATTACCTTTCAAAGGGGTTCAAGTAAACCTTTTCAATTGAAATATGTGATGCATGTTCCAAGTGTGAAGAAAATATTAGTCTCAGTCGCAATGTTGGAGGAAAAATGCTATGACATTGTTTTTAATGATCGAAAATCTTTCCTACGACATAAAAAATTGGGTCAAGCCAAGAGGATAGGGATTCGAGTTAAGAATATATACAAGCTAAAGGTATATGGTTGCACTGCCATGATGGGTAAGGTAGAAAAATTGGTGAGCTGGGATGAGGGCGAATTATGGCACAGGCGATTGGGCCATCTTCATTATGGAGTCTTGAAAGTCATGAAGCAAATATCTACCGGACTTCCACTAGGAAAACTTTATTAGTTAGATGATTGCAAGGGTTGCACCATGGGGAAGTATGTAAAGTCCACCTTTCATGAGAAGGAGAATTATGCTTCAGGGATCCTTGAGAGAGTACACATAGATGTGTGTGGACCATTCTCGGTTTCTTCAACAACAAAACATAACTATTACGTTATTTTTGTTGATGAATTTTCTCGTAAATGCTGGATCTTCTTCATGGAGAAGAAAGATAAAAAATTATCAAAGTTCTGTGAGTTTAAGGCATTAGAGGAGAAAGAGTCAGGGAAGAAAGTGAAGGCTTTGAGGAGCGATAATGGTGGAGAATGCAGCTCTAACGAATTCAAGAACTTCTGTAGCAAAGAAGGAATTCAAAGAGAAATCATAGCGCCTCATAACCCACAACAAAATAGGGTTGCAGAGAGGAAGAATAGAACGACCGTGGGTGCAGCACGAGCGATGTTGCATGATCAAGGCCTACCAATGCATTTGTGGGTGGAAGCATGCAACACTGCGGTTTATGTGCAAAATCGTTGTCCTCATAGAGCACTTGGCATGAGTACACCTGAATAAACTTTCACTAGTAAGAAACCAGATGTTTCACACTTTAACTTTTTTGGCTCATCTGTTTATGTGCATTTGACCAAGGGCGGCAGGAAGAAGCTGCAGCTGACTGCTGAAGTTGGGATTTTTGTGGGTGAACAGAAACACCTCATAATTATCGTGTGTATTTTCCAAAGAGTCGAATGGATGTGGTGTGACGGGATATAAAATTCGATGAGGGGAAAGCCATGCGGTTGTAGCTTGAGAGGGAGCTAGACTTGCATACGGAGGAGGAATTGTTAGTTCAAAAAGATGAGTCTCAAGATGTGGATCAGCCACATGAGGAGGTTCATGGAGTGGAGGAGTCCACTCATGCATAGCTAACTATTAGAACTGGCTGAAGGCGTACCACAGAAGCTGATAGGCTGAGACTTGATGCTGCATAGAATGTAGGAGCCCCTACTTCACAGCGTAGAAAAAGATATTATCCTGACCAATTTACTGGATACATGGCTCTCATGAGAAAATGTATTGTGACTGAACCATCTTCCTTTCATGAAGCATTGCAGGAGCCCACATTGGTAGATGCAATGGTGGAGGAGTATGAATCCATTGTCAAAAACCGTGCTTGGGAAATTGTTCCAAGGCCGATTGATAAATTAGTGGTAGGTTCAAGATGGATCTATAAGGTAAAGCAAGTTGCTGATGGGAGTGTTGAAAAATACAAGGCCAGATTTGTGGCCCGAGGATTCTCACAGATCTAGGGGATATATTATGAAGAAACCTTTGCACCTGTCGCAAGGTTTTCTTCCATAAGGACCATCCTTGCTCTCTCAAGGTAGATGGGCTAGCGCATTCATCATATGGATGTGAAAATTAGGTTTCTCAATGGGATCATTGAGGAGGAAGTGTATATAGAGCAGCCTAAAGGTTTCTACATCTTCAGCAGCGAGTTGCATGTGTGACAATGTTGGCTCAGCTAGAGGTGACTTTTTATTGACAACTCTAGTGCTCCCTCATTTAATTATCAACCCAGGGTAAGTCTTTTTATTTCAAGAGTGTCAGCACAGTATATGTGAGTCAGCTGATCTATGGATGCTCTTTGTCAGTCGTAAAGAAAGAATTACTAACTTTCTGAACTTGTTTATCTTATGAAGGGTGAATTGGATGGATCTTTAGCCTAGGATTGAGCAACAGGATTTTGTGTTTCTCTACTGGGACAAAACAACAGCTTAACTGAACTGAACAAAAATCTATATAAACCAAGCAGACATTGAAATGGCAGTAATAGAATTAAACAAAACAATAGTCTAACTAAGTTACTTAGAAATAGAATCGAATTGAAGCAACGGTCTAGTTAACTAAGCAACAATGAAACAATAGTATGACTAGCCGTGCAATAATAAAATAGTAGTATAACTAATCCTGGAGATAAGGAAACAGTAATATAACTGAAACAGATTAAATATCTCGTACAACAGTGATTAAGTAATTTTGCAATGGATTTCTCTGTAGGACTTAATTAAGCAACATTGATCAAATAGTTAACTGCTTTGTTATGCTAGAATTAAAACGTAATTCATAGAGATGAATAATGCTAAAATCATCTTATTTACAATCTAGAATTCAAATGCAGCGACAAAAAAAATAAGTAGAACTATCTAACAAAGCATTGCCGCAAATAGGATTCCACTTGTCTTACTCTAAGAATGCAGTTTCTGACAATCTTAAAGAAAGAGAGTTGTATTTGTATTGAATGGAGATATACGTTACAACTACATCAGATTCAGAAATATTGGTTTTGTAACTATTCAAAATATGAAAACATGTGTGGAGCTCCTAGAGGTTGGGCCCAGACCACCAGAAGCCTTAGCACTGTAAAAACTTTAAAATATGATTATTCAAAACTCTATATCACATCAGTGATGTTACAAAACATAATTAGACAGATTGTTCCTAATTTCTCTATTACAGGATGGATCTCTTGTCCTGTTCCTCCTTCCTCCTCCATCCTTTTCCCTTTTAAAGGTGATCTTCAAGGATTTCAAGAGTGTTTCTCAAACAACATCTCGCTATGCGGGGCTGTCGTTTGAGTTCTTGGACTCGGATTTGCTTGTTCGCCTTCTATGGGTTGTTGGAATTGTTAGGACCTCACATGCTCACGTCCATTGGTTGGCTTCCATTCCCTATTAGTGAAAGCATCCTTAATTTCCTACATGTGAAGAAAAAAAAATTCAATTTCTTATTATAAACCATCCTTTTCATCATTAGTCCAATTGCTCCCATTTTCATGATCTTTTATTCCTTATTGTTAATGTGAAGGGGGATTCCCTCGAAATTATAATACAATGTCAAGTATTTACAGGGTGAGAATCATACCTTAATTTGGGCCCAACATACTCCCTTGCTTACCTAGTTGCATGTCCTCATGAAAACATATGATTAAGATGTAGCTATGTTAAAGAGTAGGCAGGGTAGGCCTTCACGTTGTGTGTTTTGAAGCCTTGTTTTCTTTTTATGAGTGCAAAGGCAACACCCGTGGCTCATTCTGGCAATTCGTAATTGTGATTATACTCCTCAGGAGGAAGCCAGAGGAGAGGATTCTTGTATCTGCATCCCAACCAGGCAGGCCCCATGTTGTAGACTAGGTTGCTGTATGAACAGAACCTAGAGGTAGCAGCCTTGAAATTCCTGTAATTGAATGGCTCCCTATTCTTCACATTGTTTGTGGAGGCCATCCATCGTTGCTTGGCTGCTGCTAAGGCTGCTTCACGAATGTCCTCAAAGTATTCTCATGCATTTTCTATGACATATTTGTGAATGGGTCCCAGCCGAGACCTCACACCTGGCCTTCTCATGAAGTTCTTATGTTGGATAATCAGCTGCAAGGGTTTCGTAGGCTCCCCCATGATCCACAAATCTAGACTATGTTCTCTTTTCTGGAAGATGTTGTAGGCTTTGGCTCACCTGATCTGGTTTTTGGCAAATGAAAGGAAGGCTTGCAGCTGTTCATCCCCTATGAAGGGGCTAGGGTTGTTGTCAGTGTCTTCTTCTAAGAAGAAGTAATGCATGTAGAGCTCACACAGGAGGTGATAGACCTACTCATCCTGATCGTTACAACATTGGACAAATTCTTCTATGGTCCTAAAGGTGGTGGATTTCCCTGCTCTAACAGCTTTAACTTTCAAAAGTAGATACCGTTCTGTTAGGAACAGGGCATAGTTGGTAGCCGGAGCTCTGCATGATAAAGCATCATCATATAGAGAGAAAATTTTAGAGATTTGCTTCTTAGATTGCTCGACCTGTTCTTGCACCACTTTAACCTTTTCGTGCTCTCCTCTAAGCTGGGAAAATGTCTCATCTTCTGTGACAGAGAGGTCAGTGAACTTATTTTGCAGTGCTTGATATTCTCGTAATGTTACTGCCTCCTTTCTACATTGTGTTAGTTCATGCCATACTTGCACTAGATCATTTTGTAATCTCTATTTAGAAATTGTCTCTACTAAATGGGCGTATGCAGGGGTTTCCTCTGTTTGGATCCCTTTTTCTTCCGTAACCTTCTGCTCAGTTTGGGTGGATGTTTCAATGTTGTTTTCCAGCTCTGTCTATACTTCAGCTCTGGTGGTGTCTACCAGGTTGGTCTGTAATTTGATTTTAGTAGTGGTTATCAAATTGGTTTGTGTTCCAGTTTCCATAGTGCCGGCTAAGTCAGTTTGTATTTCACTTTCAACAGTATTTGCTGGTTTTGTTTGGGTCCTTGTAATAGAGGTTTCTGTTCTTGGCTTCCTAGCCCTTCTTTATCTTTTTAGTTGTTTCCTCATATATTTCACCAATTTCTCCAATCTCTTGCAGGTATTTCTTAATGTCTCAGTTCTTCTCTTGTCTGACCCTTCACCTGTTCTTATTTCATTAGGTGATAGGGGGTAGAATTCTCTTTTTCAGGGGTAGTGTCTAGAATGGTGTTTCTGATTACATCTTCAGAATTGAACTCAATGTGAGGGTCCTGATTAGGAGGAGCGATGCTACCTCCTGGTAACAAAGGGGTTGTCTCTGTGTGTGTGATTTTATCTACAATGACAGTGTCACCTGAATCATCATGTGATTCCAATCTCTCCTCTGCCTGTCCATCAGAGCCTCATCATCTTGCGGTTCCTCTTGGTCAGGTAGGATGTTAGTGTGACCAGAGCTGTTGGGGGAGGTGGTTTTATCAACAAATTCCTCTTGCTCCCCTGCTTCCAATTAGTTTCTCAATCCATAGTTTGTCCTTATTTGCACTAGGACTCAGGCCATTTCCTCCTCAAATTCTTGTAAGGGTGAATGGGATGGTTCTATGGTGTTCGAAGTTCCCTGGGGTGTTCTGGGCTGTTTTTTCCTATTTGGCTCTGATGTTGAGGTTCGGGTTCTTTTTCTTCTTAGAGGATTTACCCTAGGGGGCTCAACTTCAGTTCCCTCGGGGTTTACTTTTGGTTCCTGTGCTTCTGGGTTGACGAAATTGTCCCATGCTATATGCTGCCTATCTAACTCATGAACGATGATTAATTTTATGAAGCCCTAGTGAATAACCACTTCTTGGGGCTTCTTATCCTTTCTTAATCGAAAAACAGTATCATGCAATACAAAATTCAAAAAGGCAGGCAAATTAATTGAAATTTTTTGTTTGAGTGCAGCTAAAAGTTTGAGCTATTGAGGTTTTACCACTTCCTGATGCCCTTCGCATGTAATGATCTTTTGGATGAATGCCGCCAGCTGTTGCCACGACTGGTGTAAAGAGGCAGGGTTAATCCCTCTAGTTTTTTTCTCCAATGGTTCATCTGGGTCTTGGTATACTACTACTGCTTCTCTTAGGAGGAGATGCTTTTCTGACCATATTTCCCCTTGCGCTGGAATTCCAGAAGCTTCTGCTATGATCTCCTCTTTAACTGGTATAGTTCTGTCGTTAACTCGGGTTTGCCCTTCCTGCAAATTTTGCAGAAATTCAATTGAAATTATCGTGTTGGATCCTTGTAGTCTATGTACATATGTCAGCCATCCAGCTCTCTAGAGGATGGCACTTGCCACTTCTGAAATCAGAAAATTTGAAGGCTCGCTTCGAAGGGTATTTCCTCCCATGACTGATATGCTCTCTTCCTCTGGTTATTTTTCTTCTTGGCTCTGTTGCTTTGACTGGGTGTTGTCTGTAAGTGGAAGAGAGACTGCGGTTCTATGTAAATAATATTCATGCCTTAATTTGAGTGATTATCGATGTGTGTGACAAGATTTGTGCAGGGATTTCACATGCTTGCCGAATTAAGGCCAATTACACCCCCTCTCTTGAAGAAAGGTTGCCCACGCCCTCAAGTACAGGAGAGATTTGGCTGGTTATGAATGTGGACATGGGAATGTCAAAACTTGGTAAGTTTGCATGTGAAGGATAGAGAGTTGAATAATTACTATATATGCAGCAAAATGTCATATTTATAAATTTTCATAATTGTATCTTATGCGGAGGTGACTAGAAAGCAAGAGATAATAATATTTCCATTATTGTGATATGATGTCTTTGCACGGCTGAAAAGTTATGACGGAAGAAAGACTTAGTCAAGTAATGATTGGTGTTGTTTATGCCAAAGTTCAAAATATGTGTATAGATATTTGCTATTTATTCTTATGGTAAGTCATGATTGCCACTAATGGAAGACAAGGTGTATATAACAACAATTGGTTATTAAGGGAGCATTCTTTCATACCACAAGCAGAGCCTCTACTGCTAGGAGGTGTTCATAGCCTCGAAAGGGTTTCTTTTTAACCCGAGAAATGAGCCATGATCCCTATGTAAGTATAGTTTTTTTTCCAATTTGATGGAGAGATCACCATGCTGGTATGGTAGCCAGGTAACCATGGTGCCACTCACTAGAGTTGTAGCAAAATGATCAGGCCAGCTCGTGATGAGACCTCCTGTGGTTTCCATGATGGACATGTCAATTGCTACACTCTTATGAACGTGGTAGGCTGGCTCATGATGAGACCCCCTATCCTCTCTTAAGATTTGCATGTAAATGTAGTAATTCCTTTTGAATTATAACATTTTGATCTATAAGGAGGTCACTGTCCCGGTGTGGTAGCCAGATAGTCACAATGCCATTCACTAGGATCATAACAGAGTGATCAGGCTGGTTCATGATGAGACCTCCTGTCCTTCTAATAGTTTGAGAAGGTCATTACCTTGGTGTGGTAGCCATAATGGGCATGTCACCTGTTCAGTCCTTATGATCATGGTAGGCTGGCTGGTGATCAGACCCCCTATCCTCTCTTAATATTTTCATGACACACAATGATTTCTAAGGGAGGCTCATTGAATCCTTAAGAATAAGGGATGGTGAAAGAAGTAGAAAAACTAATACCATTGATACCCCTTGTTCCATTTCCTCATGTTGTAGGAACATATTACTCGAATAGTGCAAAAAGACATATCATTATATGGTCCTAACTTGTTTGATATCATATTAGAACTGTGGGTGACTTAGCCTTTTATCTTATGTGTAGATGATGTCAGCTTCCTGTTTAAGAATTATAGTGCCAAAGGGCATCATATTTGTAATTTTACTATTTTCTTTCTCTCTTTCAAATGCCATTCCTCACTCAGGGTTACTCAATTATGAAAGGGATGGATATTAAGACATTGGCGAGAAAAAAAAAAAAAACGCTAAAAAATGGTTGTTTTATTTGAATGAACAACAACTGTTCAAAGATGGAACAACAACTGTTTCTGAATTGAACAGAAAAACTAAAAATCACATCAAAAAGGCTTGTTCGATTTAATTAAACTGTAGCTGTTCGAAAATTGAACAACAACTGTTCTCAATTTGAACATCAGTATTAAAAACATAACAAAAAGCTGTTTAATTTGGTTGAACCGCAGCTGTTCAAAAATTGAACAAAAACTATTCTCAAATTGAACAAAAAAATTAAAAACGCGAAAAAAAGGGTTGTTCAATTTGATTGGATAGCGGCTGCTCGAAAATTGAACAACAACTGTTCTCAAATTGAACAGCAGAAACACAATGAAGAGCTGTTCTATTTGGTTGAACCGTGGCCGTTCAAAATATGAACAACAATTGTTCTCGAATTGAACTGCAAAATTAAAAACGCAGCAAAAATCTGTTTAATTTGGTTGAACCGCAGCTGTTCAGAAATTGAACAACAACTAGTCTCAAATTGAACAGAAAAATTAAAAATGCAGGAAAAAGGTTGTTCAATTTGATTGGAGAGCGGTTGTTCGAAAATTGAATAGCAGTTGTTCTCAAATTGAACAACAAAATTAAAAACGTGGAAAAAGGCTATTCAATTTGGTTGGACAATGGCCGCTCGAAAATTGAACAACGGTTGTTCTCAAATTGAACAACAGAAACACAACGAAGAGTTATTCTATTTGGTTGAACCGTGGTTGTTCAGAATCTGAACAATAGATGTTCTCAAATTGAACAACAAAGGAAAAACACAATTTTAAAATGAAAAATGGATTTTCAAATGGAACGAAACAAGCAAAACATTTATGTACATTATTTACAAATGATGATGTCAAACCTGTCATTTACTTGAGCTTGTGGGGTTTTCACCCCCTTGTGCCACAACTTGGATGGTGGGATCATTTTGTGCTTGTTGACAGAAATATTCTCTCGTGAGAGGTTTGTGAGAGAGGCGTACTCTATGCCCATTAACTCGAAATGTTGAGCCAGACCCATCTATACTGGTCAAGGTGAGGTACCATTGCTATGTACCTCCTGAATCTCATATGGAACGAGCCACCTTGTTTGCAGTTTTTATGGAAAGTCTTGGAATTTGGAATCATAGAGTAGTGCCCAATCTCCTTTTTGAAATATCTTCTTCTTTATTAGGTTGTCGTGCCACTTGGCCCGTTGTTGTTAAATGATCATTATGCGTTGTAGGACAAGCAACCAAATTTCGTCTAGTTCATTTATTTGTTGGAGTCTTTTAGCCTGAGCATTTGTTAAGTCTAATCCCACTTCCTGGGATGTTCTCAGTGTTTTAATTTCGAACTCAATAGGGAAGATAGGTTCTCTCCCAAATACTAGCTAATATGGTGAATATCCGGTGGTATTTCTCCAGGTTGTTCGAGAAGCCTATAAGGCTTCTGGTAGTCTAGTGGCCTAGTCTCGGCGGTGTACTGCTACTGTCTTGGTAAGGATTTCCTCCAGGACTTTATTAGTGCTTTTGACTTGTCCGTTTTCCTGCAGGTGTTAAGGAGATGTAACTCTGTGAATGATATGGTGATTTCTTAAGGTAGATATGATCTTATTGCCTATGAATTATGCCCCCCCATCGGTTACCCCTTCTCTTGGTAGGCCGTATTGTATGAATAGTTCAAAGAGAAACTTGATTACTGATTCTTCCGTGGCTCTTGACAGGGCCACTGCTTCCACCCATTTGTTGAAATAATTCGTGGCAACTAATATGTGGGCTTTTTGGTTTGACAGTGGATTGAATGGCCCGACGGAGTCCAACTCCCATCTTTCAAATGGTTCCACCACCAATTGTGGTTGTAGCAGAATTTCATCAGCTTGGCCTGGGTGGCCATTTCTTTGGCAACTATCACAAGCCTAAACATACTTCTTTGCGTCTTTGAAAATCGTAGGCTAGTAATAGCCTAATTGCAACACTTTATGCCCCGTTCGTCATTCTGCGAAGTGGCCACCACAGGGTTCGTCGTGACAGGCGCGTAATATGTTGTGGATTTCATATTCCCCTATGCATCTATGTATGTGCATATCAGCCCCTGTATGGAATAGGTATCCTTCAATCCAGGAGAATCTTGTGCTACGCTGTATAATCAATTTTTGTTCTCTCGCCGTTAAATGTTTGGGTAGTTTCCCAACTGCTAGATAGTTTGCCACATCTGCATACCATGGTGTTTTTACTGCTATAGAAAACAGGGTTTCGTCAGGGAATTTATCGTCAACTGTTAATGTGTCATCTGTCTTGGGGACTCTAGACAGGAAGTCTGCAACCACATTTTCCTTTCCTAGTCGGGCTTTGATTGTTATATCGAATTCCTACAATAACAATAGCCAACAAGTTATTATTCCATTCATGATCGGTTTATTAGCTAAATATCTAATAGCAGAGTGGTCAGTGTATAGGAACACTTGATATCTGGTTATGTAGTGCCTGAATTTAAGCATAACATAAATTACAACCAGGAATTCTTTCTCAGTTACTGTATAGTTTAGCTCAGTGGGAGTAAGGTTTTGCTGATATAATAAATAGCATAAGGTTTCTGGTCTTCTTCTTGGCCAAGGATTGCTCCTATTGTTGTATCAGATGCATCGGAAGAGATATGAAAGGGAAGTTTCCAGTTAGGACTGTGCAAGTTTGGTGTTGTTGAGACCAGCTTCTTCAAGTCTATAAAAGCAGTGTCACATTTTTTAGTCCAATGGAATTCAACATTTCTAGTTAAAGCATACAGGGGTGCAACTATCTGTGAAAAATTATTTATAAATATGCGATAATATCCTGCATATCCCAGGAAACTGCGTACCTTCGTTTGTGTACAAGGTGTGGCCAACAGGAGGATTACCTCTATTTTAGCCGAGTCTTCTATTTTAGCCGGGTCTACTTGTATTCCAGCTGCAGAAATGTAGTGGCCTAGGATTACCCCCTCTGTCATTATCATGTGGCATTTTTTTTCGCTGAGACATAGTCTAGTAGCAATGAATCGTTCTAACACTTTGTCTAATGTTTCTAGCGCTTGATCAAAGTCTTCCCCATAGGGTGTAAAATCATCCATATAAATTTCAAGTCCTTCATTTATTAGGTCAGAAAAATGCTAATTATGGCTCTTTGAAATGTTGTCGGGGAATTACATAATCCAAACGATAGAACTCTGTAAGTGAAAGTGCCCCATGGGGGAAATGATATTTTTGAGTTGCCTTATTTAATTCTTTGTAATCTACAAAGATTCTTCACTTCCCATTCTTTTTAGGGACGACCACCAAAGGGGAGACCCATTTGCTGTCTCAGATGGGATAAATGAAATTTACATCTAGCAGCTTTTGCAGCTCTTCTTTTACAATTTCTTTTAAATTCAGATTCAGCCTTCGTTGGGGTTTTCTAACAGGGCGCGTTTCCCTATCAGTATAGATATGGTGCGTTCACAGTTGTGGGTCCAAGCCCTTCATGTCTTGGTAATCCCATGCAAATGCACCTTGGTGCTTCTGGAGGATTTTTATAAGTTTCTGCTTTTGGTTGTCATCCAAGCTTCTGTTAATATTCAGAATATTTCCTGGTTCGATATTAATAGGCACGCTATTACAAACAATGGTTATGGAACTATGTTGGGTCTCAAATTCCGCTACAAGATCTTCTTGTCCTTCATGTTCGAGGATTGTTTTCATCATTTAGCATTTCAAATTTTTAGGTTTGGGTGGCTGATTCATAACGTTACTAATCACATCATCTTCAGTTTGATCCTTGAATTCAAGGGCTTCTACTAGTGTCAGAGGTGGACAGATGTTTTGCTCCCAATATGTATCTGGGTGTTTGTGAATTTTTATCGTGGGCAGACTTGGTTTCGCAACAGATAAATAATGATATATTTTACAGAATTGCCTCTAGTGATAGTCATGCTACCCGTTCGACAACCCATGTAAGCATCTGTTGTGGCCAGCCAAGGCTGCCCGAGAATCAATGGGTGCCCCTCCATCTTGTTTTTTGGATTAATAACTAAAAAATCAGCTGGGTATTCCCATGAGTCCACTAGACCATGATGTATTTCACTATATCTTCCGGTTTGATAACAGATCTATTAGCTAATTCCAGAAGTGTGGCTATAGGTTCTAAAACTGATATGCCTAGTTTTTCACAAGCTCCTGTAGTTAGGATGTTAATGGCTGCCCCTAGGTCAACCAATGTGTTTGGAAATGAGTGTCCAGAAATTTTCACGGTTACAATGGGGTTTCCTGGGTCTTCATATTTCACAGGTGATTCTCTACCTAACAACAAGTCATATAGAATACCTACCACATGAACGGTAGGTGCAGCCATTATTTTCTTAATTTGTTTTTTCCCACATAATTCCTTGATTGTCTTTGCATAGACGGGAATGTCTTGGATGGCTTGGAGAAGAGGACTTTTAATACAAAGGTTTCTTAATTCCCCCAGAATGTCAAAATCTGGGTTGATTATAGGTCTGGGTAAGTTTAATCTCTCAGGGAATGGAGGCGGAGTTACTCTAAGATCTTCAGGTTTTTTTTGGTCAATTGTTTCCTTGTCTTTACCTATTTTTTTCTATATTCGTTGAGCTAGGCCCTGCAGATGTTTTGACCTGGGACTGAGGTGGAGTTGTGGCCTCTACAGGTAATATGGTACATCCTGATCTTAACCTCAATTCGTTGCACTATTTTTGTTTGTCATTGGGTTTTCGATCCTCTATGATCTGAATTACTTGAACTAGTCCATTATTGGGATTAGGATTGGGTTGAGCTGGTAATTGAGGGCGTATGGAAGGCTGTTGGTTATGCTGAATAGGGTATGGAGCTGGTAATTGTTGGGTCCCTACTCCTATCGGTAGATTTCCCATCCCCGTTGGTCGTTGCAGTTCCAATTGGTGTTTTGAATAGGAGGGTTTGGCCATTGGTTTTGATATGGGATATTCTGCCAATAAGGGGGAGAACTAGGGAAGTTTTTCCAATTACTTCTTGATGGAGGTTGTGTAGGCCAAGGTGGTATAGGAAATGCTTGGTTTGGCCAAGTTTTGAAGGGGTTTTGAGTCTTCGAAGTTTTTGCAGGGTTTTTCTGGTTTTACTGCGGTAACGAGAAGTATTGAGGCAGGTCTTGTGGTATGCTAGGTCGTGCTTGCCATTTCCGACACTGATTCATTAAATAGACTGGCTCTGTTTCTTCTTCTGCTTCCTTGTATATGGCTTTCAGCCCAGGGAGTGAAGGACATTGGTTCGTAGCATGATCGTTAGTGCAGATAGCACAAGTCTGGACCATGTCTAAAGGACACTCCCTCTGGTTGTGCTTCTTCTGACATCTTGGGCAAAAAATGGCCAGGTTTTGTTCGGCTATATCTTGTTTTTGTTTGGCTTGTAAAAAATCAAGTTGCGTTGTCAAAGTAACTAGGATGTCAGTTTTTAAATTTTATAAAAGATTTTAAAATTCTTCCCTAGTTACATTGCCATTGGTCTACTTAAGATTACACCCAACAAGTCTATTGCATGAGCTACCCCGGGAGCATCTAATACATAAGGAGATAATCTCGTCATATTATTCCTGATAAATATCTCCCTTCCCCATTATGTTAAGAATTTCAACCCATTCTTCCTTCATCCCTTTAAGCATTGTGGTTTTTAAAATGTCCTTGGATAATGTGGTATATGGGGATCTTTGTAAATTGTGTTGAAATATTTCTACGTATTCCTCTAATGTTTCATTGTCTTTTGCAGTCATGTTAAAGATTTCATCTTTTAGGTCTTGGGTTCGACAATAGTCTTGGTATTTGGTAAGAAAAGTATCCTTCATTTGGTCCCAGTTGTTTATAGTCCCCCCCCCCCAATCCCATGAACCAGCAGATAGCAGTCCCTTTTAAGGTGGAGGGAAATAACTTTAGTTTCTAGGGATCAGTGGTGTAGTCATATCCTCTGCATAAGACATCAAATTTGAATAGGAATGCATCAATATCTTCTGTGGTTAACCCATGAAAGGTGGGGATGTTGTGAAAGGGAATGGATTTCATAGGGGCATTGGTAGCATGATCAACAATAGGATATTCTAATGTTGATGTCTGCCTCTAATTCTGATTTTGATTATTTTCCATCTAATCAAAGAGGTGCTAGAATCTTTGGGAACTTCTTGATCTAAAGGGGAGATTTTAATAGGCTTGGGAGGTGAATGTGGTGGGGTTTTTACAACACTTCCCTGATCTGGGATTTAAAGAAGTTCAGTTTCAGTTGCTTCTTGAGGGGACTTGGATTCTGATATCTCTATGTGAATTCCCCCACTAGTTTCTCCCCTGCCTTCTTGTAAGTTGGAAGAGCCTCCCTCTTTTGAAGGGTCAATGTATTTATGAATGAAAGTTTGTAGGCTTTGCTCAGACCCCTCTGTCTTTCTATGAATCTTGGCGTAGGCTATAGATGGTGAGGTTGCTACTTGATGGAGTACATTAGGATTCCTGATGGAAACAGTTCTGGGTCCTATAGATGCCTGAGATTCCACTTTCCTAATGATTTTGTCTATATATGTTGTCCTGCCAAAGATCACCAGTCCTTTGGGTTGTGAGGATGGGTGTGAATGATTTTGGATTGCTTCTATCTTCTTTTTCTTAGGCATAAAACAAGAGCACCTATCCTACAGTTCTTTGTACAATCTTGCTGGTGAGTGGGCTAAAGGAAAAGCATGTTACTTTCTGGTACGTAGGTTCTTACCTCTTGTTTTCAATACCCAATTCTTCACAACAAATGGAGAAAAGGTGAAATAAGGGAGATAACTCTTAACACTCTCCCCGACAACGACGCCAAAATGTTGGCTCGGCTAGAGCTGACTTTTTATTGACAACTCTAGTGCTCCCTCATTTAATTATCAACCCCGGGTAAGTCTTTTTATTTCAAGAGTGTCATCACAGTATATGCGAGTTAGCTGATCTATGGATGCTCTTTGTCAGTCGTGAAGAAGGAATTACTAACTTTCTGAACTTGTTTATCCTATGAAGGGTGACTTAGATGGACCTTTAGCCTAAGATTGAGAAACATGATTTTGTGTTTCTCTACTGGAACAAAAAAACAACTTAATTGAAACAAAAAACAATATAGATAAACCAAGTAGGCATTGAAATGACAGTAATAGAATTAAACAGAATAGTAGTCTAAATAAGTTACTCAGAAATGGAATCGAATTGAAGCAACGGTCTAGTTAACTAAGCAACAATGAAACAACAGTATGACTAGCTATGCAATAATAAAAGAATAGTATAACTAAGCCTGGCGATAAGGAAGTAGTAATATAACTGAAACAGATTAAATAGCTCGTACAATAGTGATTAAGTAATTTTACAATGGAGTTCTCTATAGGACTTAATTAAGCAACATTGATCAAATAGTTAATTGCTTCGTTATGCTAGAATGAAAACGTAATTCATAGAGACGAATAATGTTAAATCAGCTTATTTACGATCTGGAATTCAAATGTAGTGACAAAAAAAAGAACTAGAACTATCTAACAAAGCATTGTCGCAAATAGAATTGCACTTGTCTTACTCTAAGAACACAGTTTCTAACAATCTTAAAGAAAGAGAGCTGTATTTGTATTGAATGGGGATATACATTACAACTGCATTAGATTCACAAATATTGGTTCTATAACTACTCATAATATGAAAACATGCGTGGAGCTCCCAAAGGTTGGGCCCAGATCACCAGAAGCCTTAGCACTGTAAAAAATTTAAAAGATGATTATTCAAAATTCTATATCACATCAGTGATGTTACAAAACATAATTAGACATACTGTTCCTGATTTCTCTATTACAGTATGGATCTACTGTCCTGTTCCTCCTTCCTCCTCCATCATTTTTCCTTTTAAAGGTGATATTCAAGAATTTTGAGAGTTTTTCTCAAACGACAGCCTGCTACGCATGATTGTCGTTTGAGTTCTTGGACTCGTATTTGCTTGTTTGCCTTCTATCGGTCGTTGGAATTGCTAGGACCTCATATGCTGATGTCCGTTGGTTGGCTTAAATTCCCTATTGGTCCAAGCATCCTTAATTTCCTGCACGTGAAGACAAAAGGAGTCAATTTCTTATTATAAACCATCATTTTCATCATTAGTCCGATTGCTCCCATTTTCATGATCTTTTATTCCTTATTGTTAATGTGAAGAGGGATTTTTTTGAAATTATAATGCAATTTGAAGTATTTACAGGGTGATAATCATTCCTTAATCTGGGCCCAACAACCGACTCAAAAGAGAATTGTATGGGCTGAAGCAAGCACCTCGTGCTTAGTACACTCGCAAGACAACTATTTCACCGAATTGGGCTTCCCTAAAAGTGAAGCAGATGTAAACCTATACCAAATTGTGGTGGAGGGTAAGATTTTAATCATTTTTCTTTATGTTGATGATTTAATATTGACTGGTGATGAGCAGCTGATACACTCATGAAAGGAGGACCTTGCAAGGGAGTTTAAAATGAAGGATATGGGCCTCCTTCATTATTTCCTTGGATTGGAAATATGGTAGCGAGATGTTGAAATTTTTGTGTCTCAAGGAAAGTATGCAAGGGAGATACTAGGTAAGTTTCACATGGAGGGCTACAAACCCATGGATACACATCTTCCAGGAAACTGGAGGAAAGAGGATTCTACTTCTAGAGAGGTAGTGGATGCTATTGTCTATCGATGGTTAGTGGGGTCGCTAATGTATCTAGTGAACATGAGACTGTACATTTTCTATGCGGTTAACTAGCTGAGTCAAGCTATTGTTAAGCCTACCAAGCTCTTTTGGAAGGCGGGCAAGCATGTCCTGAGATACCTGAGGAGAACATCAGAGTATGGTTTATGGTACATACAGACGGATGAGGTGAATTTGCATGGCTTCACAGATGTAGATTGGGTAGGAAACCCAATAGACAGAAAGAGCCAAGCTGCATGTGAGTCTATCTGGATGAGAAAGACCTTGGTTGGTTTGTTTGGTTCTCATTTAGATCCGACAATGATTCATTGTGATAATCATAGTTGTATTAAACTCTCGACTAATCCTGTGTTTCGTGATCGATATAAGCATATAGATATATGGTACCATCATCTGAGAGATTGTATGTAGAGGAGGATCATGTTACTTCAGTACATTCCTACAGAAGATCAAGATGCATACATCTTGACGAAGGCGATCACCAGGAGAAAATTCGAATATCATAGAGACAAGATCAGGGTGAAGGATAATCCATTTCATGTTGAGAGTGAGTGTTGAGATTCCACAAGAAATGTCCTAGTGAAAATTAAGAACCTACATTAGGATGGAGCCTTAGGCTATTTTTAGGTGAATTTCTATTTATAGATGCATGAGAAAATTCTATTTATAGATGAGGTATATTTGTAGATGTATGTGCAAGTTCTATTTATAGATTGCATGTCTATTTATAGATGCATGTCGACTATTATTATCCCTTAATAATAGTGGACAATAAAAAATAATCTATTCTCAATGAGCACTTGGAAATAGTTAACTAAAGTAGAAAATCAGTTAGCTATAGGAATTTTGAGTTAAGAGGTTGGTTGGTGGGACATACAAGTGGACTTAGTTGTAACTAAGTGATTTGAAGTTGTAACAGAGTTAGAAGTGCAGTTATGAAAGTTGTAAAGTAGTTTAACTTAGTTAAGTGAGTTAAACTCAGTTGTGCTAGTTGTAACTGAAGATACACTAGTGAGATATCAAGTGAATAATTATTAATTAATTCGCAATCAATGGCCTCACATGAAACTGAATATTTACTACTATTAACTACATGCATGTCAGATCCACTGGAGACCCAGTTGAGATGTAGGTGAAAGGGACAGTTGACTATCAATTGTGATATTAGTGGTTGCACACATGCGCCCACACACACATTGGATGTGCCCATGAGGATTGCACAATCAAGGCAAGTAGGTTTCCACTCTTGCAGAGATTTCACAGTGGAGGCAGGCTATCTGGAGGTAGTAAATTGGCTAAGGAAATTGCCAATTTTTCATGACAGAGTGAGACGATTGTACGATGTACTGAGAGCTCTTGGATGCAAGCTTTGTATGTAATTGTTTCATGATCCATGATATATACATAATATATGATAGTTGGGTTTCTACCTTTATGCTTTCCCGGTAAAATTATCTTTGTTATGTGTTATTGATATTTCTTCATGATGTTGTGATTGGCGATTATTGTTAAAATTCCAAAAATATTTTGTAGAAGCGATTTGGTATATAATAGTGGCATATAATTGTTAGATCACGAAAATCCAGGAAATACATATTTTGTATTAAATTTCTACAGATGATGACTTGGTGAGTTTAGCACTTCTCAGCCTTCCCAAGAGTTGGCATAGTTATCAGGACTCTTTCAATGGGAGGGAGAAGCTACCAGATGGGAGCAAGTTTGGTTGGATTTGGTACAAGAATAATTCAGGCAGAATACCAGGGGTAGATTCTCATCCAAGGCATATGATGAGGAAATTTGTGCCTTGGATGGTAAGGCAAAGAAGGGGAAGGGAAAGAAATCTTATTCCAAATCTTAGACCAGAAAAGAAGGAAAGAAGCGTGACATGTCCAGAGTTAAATGTTTTCACTATCACAAACATAGACATTAAGCCACTAATTGTCCACATAAGAAGAAGAAGAAAAAAAAAGGCTTGAGGATCTGCATAGGGTGAAGCTTTGGCTTCATAGTTTGAGTTGGACTTCTCACTCCTCGCATTCCTGGTGTCTAGTTCAGTGGGATTAGTGTGGTACTTGGATAATGGTTCATGTTTCCACATGGTTTGAGACAAAGAACTCTTTAGTAGCTTGGAGGAGAAGGATCTTCAGATGCACATTGAGATGGGTGATGATGGGAGGTATAGTGTTACTGGGATTGGTTAAATTACTTTGTAGAGATAGTCAAGTAAACCTTTCTTATTAAAATATGTCATGCATGTATCAGGCTTGAAAAAAAAAGTTTCAGTTGCTATGTTGGAGGATCGAGGATATGATGTGGTTTTCAGTGAAGGGAAATCATTCCTTCGTCACAAAGCCACATTACAAGTCAAGAAAATTGGGGTTCATGTGAAGAACCTCTACAAAATTCATGTAGAGGGTTGCACAACAATGATGGGTAAGGCAGACATAGTGGTTAGCCAAGATGAGGGTGAGTTATGGCACAGGAGATTGGGCCATCTACACCATGGTGCTTTGAAGGTCATGCATCAGATTTTTATGGGGCTTCCAAAGGGTACTCTTGTGCAGATAGACACATGTAAGGGATGTACCATGGGGAAGTATATAATGGCCACTTTTCAAGAGAAGGATAAATGAGTAGCATAAATCCTTGAGAGAGTTCACTCGGGTGTGTGTGGGCCATTCTCTATAGATTCTACAACAAAGCACAGGTATTATGTGATTTTTGTTGATGATTTTTCTAGAAAGTGTTGGATCTACTTCATTCAGAAGAAATATTAGACATTCTCAAAAATTTTTGAGTTAAAAGCATTGGTTGAGAAAGATACAGGGAAGCATGTGAATGCTCTAAGGAGTGAAAATGGTAGTGATTACAACTCAAATGAATTCAATAACTTCTGTACCAAAGAAGGAATTCAGAGAGAGTTGATTGCACCTCATAACCCATAAGAGAATGGGGTTACAAAAAGAAAGAACATAACAATTGTGGGTGCGACATGAGTGATGTTACGTGATCAGGGCCTACTATTGAATCTATGGGCAGAGGCATGAAACACAATGGTATTTGTGTAGAACTTTAGTCCTCATCGGATACTTGGCATGAGTACACCATAGGAGGCTTTTTTATCGTAAGAAACCTAATGTTTCATATTTTAAATTTTTTGGCTCATCTGTTTATTTCCATGTGACCAAAGATTCTAGAAAGAAGCTAGAACCAATAGTTGAGATTGAGATATTTTTGGGGTACACTGATACTCCCCACAAGTATCGGGTGTATTTTCCGAACAACAGGATGAATGTTGTTAGACGGGATGTAAAATTTTATGAGGAGAAAGCCATGTGATTGTCCCTTTAGAGGGAGCATTATTTGCATGCAGATGAGGAACTCTTGGTTCCGAAGGATGAACCTCAATATGTGGAGCAGCCACACGCGGAGGATCATGGAGTGGCAAAAACCACTCATGCATAGCCATCCACCAGACATGGTAGGAGGCGCACCACTGAAGCTGAGAGATTGAGACTTGATGCGACAGAACATGTAGGAGCACCTACATCACTATGTAGACAAAGACAATCTCCAAATAGGTTTTGAATACATGGCTCTTATGAGCAAGTGTATTGTGACAGAACCATCCTCTTTTGAGGAAGTAGGGCAACAATCAACTTGGGTTGATGCCATGGTTGAGTATTATGACTCCTTCGTTAGTAACAATGCATGGGAAATTGTCCCAAGACTAGTCGGGAAGTCAGTGTCTAGATCTAGATGGATATATAAGGTGAAGCAGGCAGCATATGCAAGTGTGGAGAAGTACAAGGCTATATTTGTAGCCCACGGATTCTTACAAGTTGAGGGGATTGAATATGAGGAGACTTTTGCACCAATTGCGAGGTAATCATCAATTAGATCTATCATTGCATTCTCAGTGCAGATGGGGTGGCAGATACATCATATGGATGTGAAGACTGGATTTCTCAATGGATTTATTGAGGAAGAAGTGTACATTGAGCAGCCAAAAGGTTTTGAGACCTATGACAGTGATTCACATGTGTGCAGACTCAAGAGAGAACTGTATGGGCTGAAGCAAGCACCTCATGCTTGATACACCATTTTGATAGCTATTTCACTGGGTTGGGCTTCACAAAGAGTGAAGCAGATGTGAACCTGTACCATATTGTGGTTGATGGTAAGCTTTTGATTATCGTACTTTATGTTGATGATCTTATTCCGACAGGTGATGAGCAACTCATAACTTCTTTCAAATAGGATCTTTCAAGAGAGTTTGATATGAAGGACATGGGACTCCTTCACTATTTACTTTGTTTGGAGATATGACAACGTGATGGGGAGATATTTGTTTCTCAAGGAAAATGTGCCAAAGAGATTATGAGGAAGTTCCACATGGAGAGATGTAAACCCATGGAGACACCTCTTGTAGGAAACTGGAGGAAGGAGGATGCTACTTTAGGTGAGGTAGTGGACACTGCTGTTTACAGGAAACTTGTGGGTTCACTCATGTACTTGGTGAACACACGAATAGACATATGCTATGTAGTTAACCAGCTTAGTCAAGCTATGGTTAAGCTGACCAAGCTCTTTTGGAGGCAGGGAAGCATGTCTTGAGATATCTCAAAGGAACTACAAAGTATGGATTATAGTACAAACGGACAAAGGGAGTGAAGCTTTAAGGCTTCACCAATGAAGATTGGGAAGGAAGTCCATTAGACAAAAATAACATGTCGGGAGGGATCTTCAGATAGGATCGACAACAGTTTCTTGGTATAGCAAGAAGTAGAGATCAGTTGCACTCAGCTCAGTTGAGGAAGAGTACATGACAGCCAGTCAGGCTACATGTGAGGCCATTTAGATGAGGAATATACTTGTTGGTTTGTTTTTTCATCATATGGATCTGACGGTGATACATTTTGATAACTAGAGTAGCATAAAACTCTCGTTTAATCCATTATTCCATGAAAGGTCCAAGAATATTGACATCTGGTACCACCATCTCATAGATTGTGTTGAGAGACACATTATTTTACTTCAGTACATTCCCACGGAGGATCAAGATGCAGATATCTTGACGAAGGCACTTGCAAAGAGAAAATTTGAATACCACATAGGCATGATCGGGCTAGCTGATAATCCCTTTCTTGTTGAGAGGGAGTGTTGAAAATTCAACAAGAAATGTGTGCCTAATTTAATTTTCCCTTAATTAAATTGGACAATAGAATGTAATATTATATCATACTCACTTGTAATAGTTAACTGAGTGTGATAAAGTCAGTTAGCTCATGAAATTCGAGTTGAGGGTGCTTGGTGAGGCATGTAGAGTGATTCTATTTTTTTATATTCCAAGTTGTAGTTAGTGTATTAGTTTAATGCATGAGAAATAAGTTAACTCAATTAATTGAGTTAAAATCAGTTTAACTAGTTGTAACTGATTGTTGCACTAGTGAGAGGTCAAGTGAATTAAATCAGATTTAATTCACATGTATTGATTTGTCAAGTAACAGATGATTTACTATTAATAGTTGCATGCACGTCATTTCTGATGAAGACCCAGTTGAGATAGAGGCTAAAGGGATGTTAAATAACAGTTGTATTATTATCAAATTTCCCGCATGCAGTAATACACCAATAGGATTTCCCATGAACATTGTACAATTTTGGAAGGCCCAAATTCCTAAAGAACGGGGATTTAATTCTATAGGAATTGCGCAAGCAAGGAAGGTTGAGCAGAGGCATGAAATTTGCTAAGTGTTGGTCGACTTTTTCCGGATCGGTGTGAGACATTTAGCAGAGTGCAACAGGCCCTGGTGAGAAAAGTGCATTGTAATTGTTTCATGATTCCCTTGTTGAATATACAATAGAAGATAGAGGGGTTTTGAGTAGCAAGCTTTCCGTAGGAAAATATCTATGTTGTGGATTGGTTTGCTTCTTTCTCTTACTTTATGTGATTGTGCAATCATGTTTATTTTCTGCAATTAATTTGTAGAAGGATTAAGTATATTGCTTTAGAATATCACATGATCGAATTTAATCCATTGGTATATATATTATTTGTATAATTTCTACAATATCAATATTCTTACTTTATTGGGTCTAAGAATCCTTGGAAACCATGACCACGAGGTATGTCTCAAGATTTTTCTTTTAGTCCATGAAATAATGTATATAATACCTAGTAATTTCAATGGCAGTATCCTACTCCTCCTCCAACTCAATTTCCTTCACCATGGAACCAATGGTCTCGTTCTCCACCTTTTTTGTGTCCTCCATCTTAGCCATATTCATGGCCTTAGAATTGGAGGGGAAACTCTTTAGGCCCAACCCCTCTTGTACTACTAATGTAGCAGTAATTGCAACTTCCACCTCTTGCCTCATTTTGTACCACTCCTCCCATACGTCCCCAATTACCTGTACAGTCTAACCCTAACCAAAATAAAAAGGAAACCCAGAATATAGAAGCCCCCACATATTTCCAAACTTACTACATTACCCCTGTAGAATGAAATGAGATCCACCTTCGATTAGGAAAAGTAGTAAATTCAGAAACCTCCCCTATAATTACTTAAGAGGAATGTTTATCACCTAGGGATGATCGTGTGGGTTTTGATGGAACTGCTACAGTGGATCAAAATTACACTGATACACCTGTAAAAACTGATTCAAATAGTGTTGACACATCTGTAACAACCAATCCAACTGCTATAGTGACTAATGACCCTCCATATCCGCAAATATTAGTTAAAGCTACGATGATTCGACCACCCGAATTGGATTTTCTCAGGGAGTTAAAGAATTTGCACATAAGGATTCCCTTGTTGCAAGCCATTAAGGATGTCCCCATCTATGCAAAAAAATGAGAGACCTATGTGTTGAAAAACCTAGAAGGAAGCCCAAAGATCTTGTTACCATCCATGTGATGGGAAAATTTTCAGAACTAATGACTGGTCAACCTCTTTTGACTAAATATAATGGTCCAGGGAATCCCATAGTCACTATTTATATTGATGAGATTTCCAAGCCAAACACATTAATTAATTTAGGGGAAACAATCAATGTAATGACTAAGGAAATATTTACCACTTTAGGACTGCATGGGCTGAGACAAACACCTACAATGCTAGGACTAGTAGATAGGTCACGTGTTAAACTTGAAGGAGTGGTATAAGATGTATTCATCACAGTAGATTCCTGGAGATACCCAACATTATTTCTTTTTTTTTCAAACCAAATAAAATCTGGGGAGACATCCTCTGGTATTGGGAAGGCCTTGGTTGGCCACTACAGACGCATTCATAAATTATAGGTCAGGATTCATGACAATTTCAGATGGACAAGCCACAAAGAACCTTAGCCTCTACCGTCCTACAAAACCAAGTAAGGATTTGGAAGATCCCTTATGGGATGAATTTGAACCTGAATTAGATCATTCCCAACCACTCCTCACTCTTGTAAAACACCAGTGTTTTAAGAATGAAGTATAGGATGACATTATCAATGGATTTATCAATAATTCCCTTTTTGTTACTTCTATTGATGATTTAGGGGTAGAAGATACAATGGAAGACTTGAGTATAGAACATATTAAAACGACCCCTAATCTCAAGAGAAGCTCAGTTGGAATAGAGCCAGGTAAAAATATAAATATTAATCCTAATCTGACTCCCAAATAGAAGAAGATGTTGTTACAACTGTTACAAAGACAAAAAAAGGCATTTTCATGGGATTACACATACATATAGTTCATTCACCCCATCCTGTGTACCCACCACATATACTTGAAATATGGTTGCAATTTAGTTAGGAAACCACAACGACGCATGAACCAAAAACTTAAAGAAGTAGTAAAGGAATAATTGCAAAACATTTTAAATTCCAACTTCATTTATCCCATCTATGACAAACAATGGGTATATCCACTTTGTATTTTTCCTAAAAATAATGGCAAGTGGAGGGTCTATGTAGATTACAAAGAACTTAAAAAATCCTGGCAAAAGGACCATTTTCCTTTGCCATTTATAGATCAGGTCCTTGACACCTTATCTGAAAAGAAACTATTTTTATTTCTATATGGGTTTAGTGCTTATAATAAAATGCATATTTCCCCAGAGGACGAGGATAAAACTGTGTTAATTTTAGATAACCATGGTATTTTCTATGCTTAACATAGTTTTACTTCAATATTTCTTATAGGTCCAATTCAATTTAGCAATCACATAAACATGAAAGTAAAATTTTGATAGAACATAATAATAGATCAACAGAAGACAAGCAAAATAATGTATCATAATTATTCTTGTCTAGAAAATGGATAGATAAATGTTTATTACAAAAATCAACATGATGCCCCCGCTAGAAAATCCTTGAGTTGGTAAAACCAGCTTCTCCAAAAACCAAATCAGCCTTTCACAGGTGTCACACAAACACACCTCAAATACAACTCCAAAAGTCAACGCAAGTCAAAAAAATAATCCCTCATCCAGTTTTCCAACATCCATCTCTGGCATCTAGATTTGCGTAATCCATTTCCCGCATCATCCATATTTCTAGCATCTAGATTTCTAGCATCCATATTTCTGACATCCATTTCCGGCACCATCCATATTTTCGACATCCAAATTTCCGGCATCCATATCTGGAATCATCCATATTTTCGGCATCTATATTTCCTGCATCCATATCTGGAATCATCCATAATTCCGGCATCTAGATTTTTGGCATCCATATTCACACGTGGGAGAGAGAGAGAGAGAAGCCTCTTCTAGGTTGTACGAACCAATTAGATCATGAGGAATGTGTGTGATGAGATGATGATGAAATGGACATCATCTCTCTCCAATTTATATACATCAATGAGGGTGTGTGACACATCGGTAGTGCTTGTGAGCCTACATTACAAATATGGTCGACCTTTCACATGTGTGGAAAATAAAATCAAAATATAGTATTTTCTCATCTAAACAAGATGATCTTTAGATCAATATTTCACCTCTCCGAAAGAGGAATCCTACAAAACTATGATCATCATCATATGAGTAGTGCAACATGGAGTTTGGACCTCATTTACCAAAATTAACACTCCCTCTCAACTAAGGAGAAATCCATCTATCCACCTGTGCCATCCAGTGATCATGTGTTCATGCGTCATCCTGTTGTAACATACTTTTCTGACTCAATGGAAAAAAAATGAGAGTGAGTAAAAAAGACATCACACTCCGTTGACCTGAAGTTATTCTAGAGGGTAAAATCTCAATAGACTCAAAAAGATTCACATACTAACCTAAAGATAATTTACTAACCCAAAGTTAGTTTAGAGGTTAAAACCCCAATAGACTCAAAAGAGTCACATACTAACCTGAAGTTAGTTTACTGACCCGATGTCAGTTTAGAGGTAGGAACCTCATCAGACTTGATCCCAGATTAAAGTGTTGGACATGTGCCATCCTAGACATAGAGAGTACAACAATCTTTGATGCATCCAACGGTCTTGTTATTGGTATCTATCCACATTTCCCACCTCATTGGCCAGATGAGAGGTACTTCCCATGAGTCTGAAACTCCATGGGTAGGATGCATGTGGGGCATAGATAAAAGAGGAGGTGAACAAACTCAAACATCATAACAGTGGGGCAGAAGCACAACAAGGTTCAACAAGGCTAGCCCCGTGTGTGCTTATAGCTCCAAGAAGATATCCCCAAGCCCTTAGAGCTCTAAGAACTCATAGTAAAACTCAAGCAGGACCCTCACAATAGGGTCTTTCCATGATTCCAAGCTTTTAATGGAAGGTTAGGAACTTTACCTTCCCCACGGACTTCGTGAGAATATATGTGACATGCTCATCAGTTCCTACGTGATTGAGCCTTACGGTGCCTTAATGTACCATGTCCCAGAGAAAGTGGTACTTAATATAAATATGATTATATTGATCGTGGAACACGAGATTCTCAGAAAGATGAATCCCACTTCAGTTATCACAAAGGATGACGGTGGTATCTAGCACATGTCCAAATAGCTTACTGAAGATATTTCTCAACCAAAAAACTTCACAAAATTCCATATGGCATACTCACTGTAATGTATTCGGCCTCAACGGTGCTTAAAGCCATCGACTTTTGCTTCCTACTCATCCAAGATATCGAAGCATAACCCAAGGTGAAGCAACATCCATATGTGCTCTTGCAATCCACCACACTCCCAACCCAATCAACATCAGTATATACACAAATTCTCAAGCTCTTGGAAGTGTATCTTAGACCATGGTTGATTGTGCCTCGAAGGTATCTCAATAGATTCTTGGCACCAATCCAGTGAATGTGATGAGGCTCAACCATATGTTGACTCAAAGTGTTCAATACAAAACATACGTCTGGATGGGTGTTCACTAAGAACATCAAGGACCCTACGAGTTGTCGATTCTTGGTGGGATTTCCCAACTTGGGCCTAGTAGCACTTCCACACAAATTCTTAAAGTTGAGTTCCATCGGTGTCAAAACAGACTTACAGTCCACCACGCCAAATCTCTCCAGTAGCTTCACAACATATTTTCCTTGAGAAAGGAAAATCTTTCATGGCCTTTGCCAAACCTCCAAGCCTAGGAAATAGTGCATCATTCCTAGATATTTGATCTCAAACTTGGAAGCTATCTCCTTCTTACATTGATTAATGAGAGGGTCAATGTCTGTTAGGAAGAGATCATCCACATAGAGAACTAGAATGAGAGGCCTTTCTCTATCAACCTTAAAATAAAGGTTTGGATCAACATTACTTCTAGTGAAGCCCAAATTCATCAAGTAGCTATATATCCTCTCATACCAAGCCCTGCGGGCTTGCTTCAACCCATAGAGAGCTTTATTCAACCTGCATACATAGGTGTCTCTATCTTGGACTTTGAACCCCAGAGGTTTATCCACATAAACCTCTTCCTTTATTGAATCATGGAGTCTTTACAGCCATTTGATGGAGACTCCATCCTTGTGTTCCAGAAAGGGAAATGATAGATCAGATGGTGGTATAGAGGGTGACGGGTGAAAATATATCATCATAATCTATGCCTTATTTTAGAGAGAACCCTCGGGCAACAAATGTTGCCTTGTACTTCTCATCACTTCCATTGGCTCCATGCTTGATATTGAAGAACCATTTTGAGGTGACAACATATTTTTCCTCTAGTCTCAGGACCACTTCCAAGACATAATTCTTCATAATGGACTCATATTCTTCGTGCATAGCATCTTTCCAAACTTGATGCTTTACGCCTTCTTCAAATGATATAGGCTCAGATTTTAAATTTGTACTCGTGGCTGCTAGGTAGCCTTGGTACGTATTCGACTTCTTACTTTCACGGAATGTTCCTCTGGGGGAAACATGTCTCTTGGCATCCCAGAGAGTGTCCCTTATCTATGAGGGTACCCTCTTATTAGAAGGAGGTGAATCAATATGATCCATCATTCCTTCAATATCGGGCATAGGTTCATGCTTCAGTTCTTCCCACCTTCCAGCTTCTTCTTCTTCTTTGTCTTCCTTTGAGGTATGAAGATTTCTTACTTTCTTGAGGGAAAAATATTCATCGTAGGTGAAATTGTGGCATATCTCCACTTCTCTGTGACCAGGCACATAGATTCTATATGCCTTAGAAGTTTCACTGTATCCCACAAAGATTCCCTTCTTTCCAGAAGCATCCAACTTGCTTCTCTTTTCTTTTGGCACATGAAAGTAAACACGACCTCCAAAAACTCTAAACTGGGAGACATCAAGATTCTTACTAGAGAAGACTTCTTGGGGAGTTTTGGAGTCCATAGCAGAATGCAGGCATGTATTTTGAGCATACACTATAGTGTTCATACCTTCTCCCCATAGAAACTGCAGAAGGCCTTGGTCATATAGCATGGCATGGGAAGCTTCCACAATGGTCGTGTTATTTTCTTTTAGCAACACCATTTTGCTCAAGAGTATACATATTTTTGGTCCCCCTCTTAATGCCAACTTCCCTGCAAAATTCATTGAATTCATTTGACTCATACTCAGTCCCATTTTCGATCATCAAAATTTTGATTTTCTTCTCGGTTTGATTTTCCACCAAGGCCTTAAAGGTAAAAAAACCATTTGAATGCTACGCCCTTATTCTTCAAGAAATAGATCCAAGTCTTGTGGGATAATTCATCTATAAAAGTCATGTAATAGGAACATCCTCCCAAGGATGTTACGGGTAACATACCAGAAAAATTAGAATGTATTAATTGTAAGATATCCAATGTCTTGTAACACTTTGGAATAACCCTGACATATACCTTCATGATCATCTTTAAACTCAAGCATCCCTGTTACCACCTTCCTTTCTCCAGGAAGGGATTTGTAATGAAGGTGTACAAACCTCCGGTTCCATAACTTGGTTTGAAGAGCTGTATCACATAACATAGCCCCCAACAGACTTCCTCCAACCTGGTAGAGTGTATCAACTTTAAAGCCAATAGTAAGAGATTCTTTGAAGTTCTTCTTCTAGATGCATACCTTTCCATCAAAGAATGCCACCTTGAATCCTTTGTCTTCCATTGTTGAAATAGACACAAGGTTCTCCTTGAAATCAGGTACGTACAACACATATTGCAAGCAAAGGACATGATCTTGAGATAGATGAAGGGTCACAGTCTCTGTCCCTTGCATGGGATATGTGGCATTATATCCAAGGATAATTTCTAAATTAGTATCCTTCTCAATCAAGTCAGAGAGGGCTTCTTTATAACCAGTGAGGTGCCTTGAAGCACCACTATCAATCAACTAGACATCCATGGTGTCAGGAGGAGATGCAGCAGAGAGGGAAGATACAAGAATATATTCATTTTTCTTATTATCAACAACATTAGACTCATCGTACCTGGCATTCCTTGACTTCTTGAAAGGTTTCCCATTTGCACTACAATCAGAGGGAGCCTTCCTTTTTCCTTTGAGGTATGATCTCCTTCCATCATTATTGTCTCCTCTTGAGTGCATCTATTCAGAAAGTCATCAAAATTAGGAATCATATTAATATTAATAATCGTAGTATAAGTATTAAATACATACAAGTCTCGGGGAAGTCCTCTAAGGTCAATGAGGATGAGTTCTTGATCAGCTACTTCTTCTCCTATGGCAAGGAGATCATTCATGATTTCTGTCAGCCTCATAAAATATAATGGAGGCTCTGAATCTTCCCCTGTGCATAGTCCATGCCATATTGATTTTCTAATGCCAAATCCAAGGACATCTTCCATGCATGATAATCAGTCTTGTCAGTCAACTTATCAAAATATTTGAAACCCTTGTAGGTGTAGGAGGCGATTGGTCCTTGACAAGACTTCTTCTTCGATGATTTTTTTCACACTATCTTGGGCTTTGTCTTCACCTCAGCTTTGATACCATGTCAATTTTAGATAACCATGGTATGTTCTATGATTAATTTGTTTTTACTTCAATATTTCTTATAGGCATAATCACATTTAGCAATCACATACACTTGAAAGTAAAATTTTGATAGAACATAATAATAGATCAACAAAAGACAAGCCAAATAATGCATCAGAATTCTTCTTGTCTAGAAAATGGATAGATAAATGCTTGTTACAACAGTCAACAGGATGTTGCAGCTAGAAAATCCTTGAGTTGGTCAAACCAAATTCTCCAACAACCAAATCAACCTTCCACAAGTGTCACACACACACCTCAAAGACAAATCCAAAAGTCAATGCAAGTAAAAAAAAATAATCCCTCATCTAGATTTCTGGCATCCATATTTTCAACATCCATTTTCAGCATCATCCATATTTTTGGAATCCATTTCTATCATCCATATTTCTGGTATCCATTTCTGGCATCATCCATATTTTTGACATCTATATTTTTGGCATCCATATCTAGAATCATCCATATTTCTGGCATCCATATTTCCGGCATCCATATTCGGCATCATCCATATTCACACGTGGGAGAGAGAGAAGCCTCTTCTAGGATGTACGAACAAATTAGACCATGAGTAATGTTTGTGATTAGATGATTATGAAATTAACATCATCTCTCTCCAATTTATATACACCAATGAGGGTTTGTGACACTTCTGTAGGGCTTGTGAGTGTACACTACAAATCTAGCCAACCTTGCACATGTGTGGAAAACAAAATCAAAATATATGTTCTTCTCATCCAAACAAGATGATATTTAGATCAATATTGCACCTCTTCGAAAAAGGAATCCAACAAAAATATAATCATCATATGAGCAGTGCAACATGGAGTTTGGACCTAGTTTCCCAAAATTAACAAACCGCCTTTACTTGCCCTTGGGGCAATTTTCCATACAAATTTCTCCTTTTCGGACTCGGTAATGTGCCAACAACCTTCAAAAGGAAAATATTGGGGATATTTTTGGATTTTCTAAATGACTGTTTAGAAGTATTTACGGATGACTTTACACCTTATGGTGATGGTTTTGAAACAAAATTAGCCAATCTCAAAAAAGTGCTAGAGCGATGTGAGCAAACTAATGTTTCTTTAAGCACTGAAAAAAGTCACATGATTATGAATGAAGGAATTTTTCTTGGGCATTGTAATTTTGATACATGATTAAAATTAGAACCTGCTAAGATAGAAATAATTCTGAAAATTCTAGTTCCCAAAACACTGAAGGAGGTACGCAATTTTTTGGGACATGCAGGGTATTACAGGAGGTTTATAGAAAAATATTCAAAAATTGCATCCCCATTATTTTCTCTACTTACTAAAGATGTGGAATTTGTTTGGACAGGTAAATGTGAACATGCCTTTACAAAGTTAAAGAAATTTTTATCAGAAACCCCTATTTTGCGAGGACTGACCTAGAATCTGCCATTTCACATAGCAATAGGTGCATTTGATATCGTTGTAGGAGTTTTGTTGGGTCAACTAGAAGAAAATAATCCATATTCCATATACTACGTAAGAAAGAACTTGACTCCATTTGTTATGAAACCAACTCCCAAAATGGAAGAAAAGAAAGATCAACGCCTTAGAAATCAGCCACTTCGAGGGTGCAACCTCCTTACATTACATAAATGAACAATTTTTGGATGATACAAATGACAAAACCTCATTTCTATATATATGAGTCCATGGGGTCACAATATAATCCTAGCCGAACTAACAATAATAATGTAAGGGCACAACAATAACAATAGTGTGATTTTATGGGGCACAATAATAACAATATGGGGACTACAATGGTACAACGATAACAATAAGGGGGCTACACTAACAACAATAAGGGACCACACTAGTAATATAGGGACCTAACATGCCCCGATCCTTCAAAAAAGTGTTGTCCTCAATGCTTGAGTAGTTCTGGATGCTTTTGTATAAAATTCTCATCCTTCCATGTGGAATCTTTAGTGGGTAAGTTCTTCCACTTGATGAGATACTCTGAAATTGATCGATTTCATAGATGTCGAGTTCTTGTTTCCATAACTACTTCAGGTTCCAATATTATTTTTCCTTCCTCATTATGTTTTGGAAATATTGTTTGAACTAGATGTTTGTCACCTATAACCTTCTTTAAGCATGAAACATGGAAAACTTGGTGCACTTGGGAAGAAGCAGGAAGCTCCAATTTGTATGCCATAGTATCAATCATTTGCAACACCTTGTAAGGACCATAGTACTTTGGCGATATTTTATTATCCTTCTTAGCTTGCTCGAGGGAAATTAATTTCTATGGTTGTAGCCGTAAAAATACCTAGTATCCTACACCAAAACTTCTCTCGTTGCGATGTTGATCTGCATGTTGTTTCATTTGATTTTGTGCCAAATTTGGGTTATCCTTTAAGAGTTGGAGAAATTTTTGTTGATTCTAGATGTGATCTTTAACTTCTTAAACCTTACAATTTTCTCTTAAAGATGATGTGATGGATGGTGGACGATATCCATAAAAAAGGTGCCATAAATAGGGTCATTTTTGCTGTAGTATGGAAAGAAGTGTTATACCACCATTCAGCCAGGGGTAACCACTTGACCCATTGTGTTTGTTTATCAGATACAAAACAACGAAGATATCCTTACAAAAATTTATTCACTATCTTAGTTTTCCCATCGGATTGAGGATGATAAGATGAGCTATGAGCTAGTTGAGTACCCAAACAATAAAATAATTTTGTCCAAAAATTTCCAGTGAAAATGGGATCTCTGTCGCTTACAATAACATTTGGGTTTCCATGTAGCTTTTGAATTGTTTCCATAAATGCAATAGAAAATGTACTTGATTTAAATGGATGAGATAATGCATAAAATTGTGCATACTTGGTAAGTCTATCAACTACCACCATGATGACACTCTTTCATTTAGACTTAAGTAAACATCTAATAAGATCCATTGAAACCTCCTCCCAATGTTGAATTGGAATCGATAAAGGATGTAGAACACCCAAGCTCTTAATTGTCTCAAATTTATTTTTCTAGCAAACTAAACATTTGGCCACAAAATTTTGAATATCATATTAAAGTCCACCCCAAAAAATTCTTTCTTAACCCTGTGCTAAGTTTTTAAAAATCCTGTGTGTCCTCTTATGGGAGAGGTGTGCAATTCCAAAATAATATTTTGTTTTAGTTTGGAATTCTTAGAAAGGTATAAGCGATCTTTGTACCATAAGGAATAATTTTTCCAACTAAATGTATCAAATGTACTGGGATCTTGCTGCAATTTCGAATGAGTGTCCACACTTCTTTGTAATTCTTCCATTACTCCCATGCTTTGGTTATCCAATCTCGTTAGATAATAGAAATGGCACAAAGCAATGCTTCCACCTCCTCATATTTTCTTGAGAGTGCATCTGCAACAATATTTAACTTCCATTTTTTGTAGATGATTTCAAATTCATAACCCAACATCTTTGTGACCCATTTTTGCTGCTCTTCTGAAGATAGTATTTGTTCCAAAAGCATTTAAGACTATCATGATCATTTTTTACCTTGAAATGCCTTCCCATTAGGTAAGGTCGCCATTTCTTTAGTGCGTGTAGTATTTCCAACATTTCATTCTCATAAATAGCTTTTTGTAAATACTTTTCTTTAATTGGACGACTTTCAAAAGAAACGAGTCTTCCTTCTTGCATTAAAACAAAACCAATTCCATTTCCTGAGGCATCACATTCCACAATAAAGGTTTTTGTGAAGTCTGATGTAGCTAAGACTAGTGCTCATCACATTTCCTCTTTAAGATGTTCAAAGGCCTTAGTTGCTTGAGGAGTCCATGAATATGCATCTTTCTTTAATAATGTTATTAGAGGTGTTTCTATTCTCCCATAATTCTTAACAAACTTGTGATAATACCCTATTTACCTGATAAATCCTCGCAACTACTATATGGTTATGGGGAATTTCCATGCCTTAATGGATTTAATTTTGTTAGGGCCTACATTAACATCCTCTAAAGATACAATGTGATCCAGATATTCCACCTCTTGTACTCCAAAGAACCATTTGGAGGTTTTTGCATATAATTGTTTCTCCTCCAATAGTTTGAGCACCCTGTAAACATGTTGAACATGATCCTTCCAAGACCTATTGTAGATTAGTATATCATAAAAAACTACTAACACACTTTTTCTAAGGGTTTAAAAATGGAATTCATCAACCCTTGAAATGTATGGTGCATTGGTAAAGCCAAAAGGCATGACCAAAAATTCATAATGACCCTCATGAGTTCGAAATGTTGTGTTCGGAATAACTTTATTCTTCATTCTAATTTGATGATATCCGGAATGGAGAATCAACTTGGTAAAATAAATTGCTCCATATAATTCATCCAATAATTCATCAATCACAGGAATGGGAAATTTCTCTTTAATAGTGAGCTTATTGAGCTCCCTATAATCTAGACACATGTGCCATGATCCATCCTTCTTGTGCACCAATACTACTGGAGCATAGAAAGAACTTTGACTAGGTGTAATTATACTAGCCTCTAACATTTCTGAAATCATATGTTCATTTTCACTCTTTTGGACATAAGGATATCTGTAAGGCCTAATGTTTGGAGTAACACTTCCTGGACTAAAATGAATAACATGATCATGATCATGAATAGGTGGGAGTCCTTTGGGAGTTTCAAACACCTTGGAATTATTGTCCAAGACCTTTTGGAGATTTGGATAAATAGATGATTTTGATCTTGAAAATTCTAGTGAGCATAATTGCACAATTACACCTCATTGTTATTTTTGCAGAAGCTTTGTCATTACATTAGATATTATTATCTTTCTCGGCTTCCCTGTGATACCTCATAATTCAAATTCCTTTCCTTCCTAACAAAAATTCAAGAAAAGTTATTGAAAATTAAAAGCTACCATTCCAAAATATTGTAACCATTTTACTTCTATTACAACATCATCACCTCCCATTGGAATGGAAATCATTGGACTATTCAATACATATTCTCCTATGGTTAGCTTGATATTATGGTACTTTCCAGAGAAATTTATAGTTACTCCATTTGCAACCATCACTTGACACTCTGGTTCTGGGTATAGGAAGAAATTAAATTCTTTGGCTTCCTTACAATGAATAAAATTATGGGTACTACCCGAATCAATCAACATTATTATATTTTTCTTCTTAATATGTCCTTCTATCTTGAGAGTTTGAGGAGTGGTAATTCCTACCAATGCATTACAGAATATGGTCGGACCCATTTCTTCTTTCTCTAGGGTTGGTTCCTCGTGTATATCCTCTTCTTTTGAAGTTTATTGTTAATTCCCCCCCCCCTATTCACAATCTATGTAAAATAATTTATTCTCAGCACACTTATGACCTTTAGTGTATCTCCTATCACAAACATAGCGAAGCCCATTTTCTCTTTTTTATTCAATTTTTTGTGGTGTTAACCTTGTAGGTTGTGGAATTCTTGTTGTAGAAACACTTTCATCTTTATAGATGTGAGTAGTAGGATTCCTTGTTGCCATAATTTTACTTATATTTCTTCTTTCCAAATTGAATGCCTTCTCCAAGGAATTAGGTTCCCAAACATGAACCTCTTGTTGCATGTTATCCTTTAAAGTCCCTGTGAAGATATCAATCATGTGTTCCTCTGGAATATCAGTTACCCTTATATTCAATTTTTGAAAGTCCTCAATGTGCTCAACCATTGAACCCTTTTGTTTGAGATTTATCAATTGGTTAAAGAAGGTGTTGCTCTTTGTATCCTTATAATGTGCTATCATTTCCTCTGTAAAAAATGACCAAGTGACAATTATTTTATGAGGGAAAAGCCATCGATACCATACAAATGTATTTTTTTCTAAATATAAAGTTGTAATGCATACCTTTTGTGTGTTTTGCACATTATGGAGATCAAAATATTGCTCCATCTATAGTATCCATGTTACAGGATCCTTTCCATCAAAATTCCTCATATCGATTTTTAGAATACGGTGGGTCTTAAATCCAAAATCAGAGTTTACGAAATCATGATTAACATTTCTTTTGTTCTCATCAAGATTTTTCTCTACTACCCTTTCGCCATTAGGAAGACTTTCTTGTAGCAACTTTGCCAAACCTTCCTTCAAACCTTCCATGTATTTCTTCAAATATTCCATGTGCCTTCTATACCATCGATCTTAGCTTCCATACCATCCATCCTAGTTTCCACGCCATCCATGTTAGCTTCCATGGCATCCATCTTAGTTTCCATGCCATCAATATTAGCTTCCACACCATCCATCTTAGCTTCCACACCATCCATCTTAGCTTCCATGTCATTCTTAAAACCATACATATTAGCTTTCATTCCTTTCTTCAAACCATCCATATTATCTTCCACGCCTTACCTCAAATGATCCATTTCATTTTTTGTTAATCTTTGCGAGAGAGAAATTTGATGCACTTGGTCTTGTAATTTTGATATATCATGTTGCGTTTCTTCCTCTTCATGAGTCATAGTAGTGCCTTCTCAGGGATTAATGGGTGTTGAATTATTTTTAGGGGCATTTTAGAACCCAATACTGATATCTCTGATTCAATATGCCCTTGGAATCACTTCAATCTATTTTTTCAAACAAGACTTATGCAATTTTTTTTTAAATACACACATTTCTTGCTTTTGAGGAGCTCGATATTGAAATCAATGTATCTCTGTAATTTTAGATCCCTAATATTTTAGCTTAAGTATTGTAGTATCCCTCTAAGTCTTTTTTCCAATGCCATAGGTTAGAAATGATTTGGATTCTTGAAGAAAAATTTATGCCAAATCTCCCAGAATGACCTAATTATGGACTAGTTCAGTAGAGAAAAATTGTACGGTGTGCCATGTGTCACTCTTTCCTCCTTCGGCTCTGAAATTGATACACAAGACACTACAATCCATGTAATTTCAGTAACGTTTTACACAATTCAAATCTAATGCTCAGAGAGAGAGAGAGTTATGACGATTTTCACAAGGTCACCTATTTGAGATGAAATTTAGGAGCCTGGAAATTAAACCATAACTTCCACAGATAATATCTCCGAAAATATTGTGAACCAAGATCTAAAATTTGTAAACAAAGTTCCTCGAGATGTCTTCAGAATTTTTTTTTTTTAAGCATCTGAACCCTCATAGAAAAAATGTTATAGCAAAAATGCCACGATGACCTGTTTAACGCAGCAAAACCCTAGAATCCAAAGCTCTGATACAAACTTTTATGAAACCAACTCCCAAAATAGATGAAAAGAGAAATTAACTCTTCAGAAATCAATCACTTCGAGGGGGAAACCTTCTTTACATTACATAAATGAAAAATCCTTATATGATACTAATGACAAAAGCTCCTTTCTATATATAGGAGTCCATGCGGTCACAATATAATCCTAGCCGACCTGACAATAATAATGTAAGGGCACAAAAATAACAATAATGGCATTTTATGGGGCACAATAATAACAATATGGGGACTGCAAGGGTAAAAAAATAACAATAAGGGGGGTAAACTAACAACAATAAGGGATTACACTAGTAATATAGGCACCTAACACAAGTAGAGTTAAACTATACAGTTACACAAAAATATTTTCTTGCACTAGTGCATGCCATTAATAAATTTAGGAACTACATTACAGGTTATCAAATATTTGTGCACACTCACCACTCTGCCATTAATTTCTCAATGAATAAACCTATTACTGATGGTAGGGTTACACGTTGGTTTCTGTTGTTACAGTGTTTTTATATAAAAATCTTAGATAAACCTGGAAAAGATAATGTAGTGGTTGATTTTCATTCTAGGCTAACTATTGATAGTGAATGCATGTCCGTTGAATATTATTTTCCAAATGAATATATTTTTCTATTAAAACTCACTCATTGTGGTATGCAGACATATATAACTACCTTTCTACAAGGATATTTCCACAACAACTATCCTCAAGATAAAATAGGAAGATTGTTCAACAAAGTGCAAGATACTCTTGGGTAGAAGGATACCTCTACTACACAGGTCCAGATCATCAAATCAAGAATTGTGTGAGTGAGGTTGAGATTTTTGATATCCTCAGAGATTTCCATGAGGAACCTTGTAGAGGACACGTTTTTGACAATAGGACAGGGTATAAAGTGCTTTCAATGGGATATTATTGGCCTACCATATTCCAGGGTGCAAAGAAATTTGTGAAGTGATGTGACAGTTGTTAGAGAGTGGGTCAACCACTCTAGTTAGATGAAATGTTGTTACAACCTCAAATAGTCTTGGAGCCATTTGAGAAGTCAGCCTTAGACTTTGTAGGACCACTGAATCCTTCATCTTAGCAGAAGTCCTACATCCTAGTTTGCATATATTATGTCGTGAAATGGGCTGAATCAAGGGCACTAACTATGGAAACTGAACAGGTTGTTTCAAATTTATTATTTGAAGACATTTTTATTTGTTTTGGAGTGCCTCGAGAAATAGAGATGGATTGAGGATCATAAATCACATCTCACTTGATCAAGGGGTTAACTGAGAAATTCAAGATCTGTCACAGAATTACCACACCATATCATCCATAGGAAAATGGTTAAGTAGGAGCACTAATAAGCTTATGGAAGGATTTCTCACTAAGATTCACTACAAGGAAAATACCCTCTAGCAGATGTTTTTGAAGAACCCGTATAAAAATACCCCAAACATCCGTTTCTAGTAGAGGTTACTAGAGGAGGTTTTTGCAGATGTTTTTCACCCAGTGCACTTATCATCCTAAGTTGCATTGGTGAGTTCAACAAGAGAAAGCACCGGTGCGCAAAACAAATTGGCACACCAGACACTATGCGCTCCATACACACCCGCCCGATGCATATTATTGTTGTAGTGCACCAGTTCTTACAACTCTTCCGCACCAGTGCGTCATAAAACACCACGCCAAAACAGAAACTTCCTGGTGCAGTCTTAAGCAACCGCACCGGTGCACCTATAAAACACTGCACACAGGAACTGGGTTAAATAAAAATAAAATTACAGCCAAAAAACCACATTTTTCACTTTTCTTAGTGCTCCAGAGCTCTAAAGCACCAGTGCAATTTATCCTTGTCTGAGCTACCTTGACATCGGTGCTCCCATTGCACCCATTGCATGCACTGCTGCTGTGCATTACCCACCAATCTCTAGCTTGAATTTTGCAAAACGGTGGGAAAATTTTCTTTTGAAAATTCTACAACCAATATGCCTCCTCGACGGCCAAATATACATGTATTTTTCTTGTTTTTCCATAATTAAGCCTTTTAGTAGATTAGAATTTCAAATAACCTTAAAATTAACCATTTAAAAGAAAAAAAAATTATGTCGCGCAGTGCACTCGAGCCATTCGTCTCGCACCGATTAGCGGTGTTGCCTGTAAATTTACAGGACACACCACAACTAGTGCTAACGGTATCTGTACCGATTTCGGGGTGACACCGAAATGTACACCGTGTTATTTTAAAATTTAAAAAAAAGTGCGGTGCGGTCGTTTACCCGGTCGCACCGTTGACTATGTGGAATAGCGGCAACGCGATGTGTTGAATTAAATATCTGCCCCGGGGCGGGTATTTTTGTCAGTGCACCACATTCTAAATTTCAACAAGGTCAACGGTGCAGCCTGGTAAACTGGCGCTAACGTTATCCGCACCGGTGGCGAGGCGGTACCGAAGGTGCACCATGTTATTTAAAAATTTAAAAAAAAGTGCGGTACAGTCGGTTACACAACCGCACCGTTGACCAATTCGAATAGCAGCAATGCAGTGTGTTGACTTAAATATCCACCCCGGGGTGGGTATTTTTGACATTGAACCACATTTCACATTTCGACAGTGTCAATGGTGCGGCCTGGTAAAATACCGCACCATTGAATATGTAATGATGTCAGGAGGACGGTGCGTTGACCGAACTATAGGCCTCAGAGCATAGAGTTTAGTCAACGCACCACACTCTTGACGCCGTACATAGTCAACGGTGTGCTGAAAATTTTTAGGAGCACCTCTGTCGGTGTGTTGAATATTATCTGGTGCACCGCCACCCATGTGCTCCATAAAAAGATGCATCGGGACTGGTGCATGCCTGTTTCTTGTGGCTCATCGATTTTTTTTTTTTTTTTTCCAAAAAAAATTATATATGTATATTTATAAATACATGTCTCATTTAATAATAAAAAAAAAAAATTATTTAATATGTCAATCATTCAGAGACATGAAAGGAGAGAAGAGGGGGAACAAAAACAAAAACATGTGGACCAGTATAACATGGTTCGCCTATGGGGGGCATGAAAGAGGGAGAGAGATGCATATCCTCGCCCTATTACAGCAGCTACCTAGGGGCTCCTAAGGCAGGTAGGCCTCCTCAAGTTCTATGAGGAGGCTACTTTCCTAAAGGGCCATGGTTTGTTTTTGAGACATCTTATCTACAGGTGGAATGCCCACCGACAGGCTTTCTAGGTTGGTCGTAACCAGTGGTACATGCCCACTGAGGAGGACATATATTTCATTACAGGGGTATCGAGGGGTGGATTTTCCCTCGTTCCCAAAGGTTCCAGTTGGCTATGTAGCAGGGAATATGAGAGCCAACGTAAGATGTTCAGTATTCACGGAAAACCATGGGCGGATATTGTTATTGATCACTATTATAGGCCAAACATAATATTTGATTTGCTGGAGGGAATATGGGTTGATGCCATCCATGGCTATGCTGAGTCGTAGACTTCCTACTTCATCCTTAAGTATTTTGGGCCATGTATCCTCTATATGCTTCATGGCTCTTGAATCAATTGGGATTCACATAACTCCCAACTCACTTCTATGTGAGGCATGCCATCCCTACAACATAGCTAATTCTTTCCAATGAAAGAGCCTTTGAATCCCTTGGATTATAGGCATGTGCCTCAATATATTAAAAGGAGGACTAGTACATGATTTACCCTTCTTTTTTTATTTATCATACCTGTCACGCCCAGATTTCAGACACATCTCTTTGTCTGCATATTCTCCTCTATATAGAATACAATCATTTGGATATGCATGATATGATATGTACTCAACACCCAACATTTTCAACAATTTCTTTGCCTCTTCGCAGCTACCGGGCAAGACATTATCACTCAAAAGAACCTTATCTTTGAATAACTTGTAGTTGGTGATCATGGAAAAATATATTAATAAATGTACATTAATGTCGATATAATTATTAACATTCATAAAATTTACCATTTGTAATGTTCATTGCAGTGTACTAATTCTATATCAAATTTATATAAGGGAGTACTAAATGGTAGCTTACCTCAAAGTTTTCGAGAAACATGCATTCAAGAAGCCAAACTTTGTTTTCAAGTTGTACAGTAACATCATTGTCCCCAAATGGGTAGAATTTGACTGACTACTAGGTCCAAAGAGAGGGGTGGTGGAAGCAAATTTAAGGCTTTCGAAAAAGGTGTCAGCGATATGAGCATCATACCCTAGCAGATCATTGTTTTGGAATGAATCTAACAACATTATCTCTGTGGAAGTCATATCCCTTAACTAATCATCCATACCAACCTCTATTTGATTGTCTCGATTTCCAGCTTGTGAAGAAATACTATTGTTGTATTCATTCCTAATTGGTGAATCTAGATGTAGCGGGAATTGAATCGGTGGCTGATTCAACCATTCCTGGCATCGTTCCTCTCTGATTTTTTCTCTTAATTTAGTCTTCTCTCAATTTGACATTGTCGTGGTGTGCAGCGGAAGATGGTAGGTAGGTCACTCATCATCACTAGAATCCTAATAATTTAAAAAAATAAATTTGAACATGATTAGTACAAAATATATGATATCAATTAGTAACCACATTGACAATATTGCATGATTAATTGGTTTGACGTTGAAATAATTATATTAATGAATATACCAAACAATTATAATTATTACCATCATTGTCCCAGGATTGTGGCTAGAAGATGCAATGTTGTTACAATTGGTAGGGTGAAGCAGCCGTCCATTTTCATCTACCAAATGCGCCTTGCAATATGCAACCCCTAATAAGAGCTTCCGACGTTTTGGAGTTATTTGAATATTTTGTTCATCTGAACTCGATGCTGAATCTGCATGAACCTGAAAATTTGTATACATTATAAATTTAATTAATTTGTGCATGATTGACATGGATAAAAAACATAAATTCAATTAGATAATGAAAATGTAAATAAAATTTGAAGTAAATATTACGTCTTGAGATGGATAGGGAGAACTCTATGATGGAATTTGAGAAATATTATGGAACGAGCTGGATTATGAAGAATTTTCCATTAGATATAATTATGATATTTTCTCCCTGCATTTGAGAAAAATCCATAATAAATTTTTGTGCACACACCTAAAATCAATTTCATTGCCTTAAAAATGGACTTCTTGTTATCGCTGCTAATGTACAGATCACCGCATCAATGCATTTTCTTTAAATATCACCGATGCGGTGAAACACACTGGTGTGGTGATATTAAGTGACGCACCCATGATGAATAACCACAAATAAAGAAAATGAAACTCTATTTTATTTAAGTGAAAAAAAATGGTAAATTGAAAAATGGGCGGCAAAATATTTTCAAAAATCTAATTTCACTATTTTTGCAAAAAAATTCAGCCATAGATTTGCAGGAGACATACCTGGAGAAAACAGAGCACGAGAGCACTGTGGAGCAGGGAAATATGTTAGAATAGGAGTATTCAGACAATCATAATTCCAAACATCTGGTGATTCAAACCTTGTAGCATAGAATTTCAAACGATCTCGTGATTAAAGTTTATTGTTTTTTTTAATTTTTTCTGCAGTTTTTTTTACGCAGTAAGAAAAAAATTTCAATGTTTACTTCTTCTTTTTTTTACGTAGTAAGAAAAAAATTTCAATTTATTTTTCATTTTGAGAAACAAAATAAAATAAAATAAATCCATTTTTAGAAACAAACCCTACATTATTTTTGCTTCTACCCTTTCTTCTCCCTCTTTCTGTGATTTTAGAATTAAGGCTTTTCATTTTAGATTTATAGGGTTTATATTGCTATATATAGGCCTAAGACATACAACCCATGTGATGAATTGCATAGTCGGATCCCAATCCATGTCATCCCTTGCATGAATTAAAAAAAAAAAAAAACAGATTTTTTTGTTCATCGGTGCGTCGGGCGTAACCTAGCGCACCGGTGCGCTGTATTATCCCAGCGCACCGTGAAAGTACTGTGATAAAAAATTATTATTATTATTTTTTTATCAGTGCACCATATGTAGAATATAGCACTGATGGGCTATTTCATCATGGCGCACCGCGAACGTGCTATTTCACACAAAAAAAAATCCATTTTTAGAAACAAACCCTACATTCTTTTTGTTTCTGCCCTTTCTTTTCCCTCTTTCTGTGATTTCAGAATTAGGGATTTTTGTTTTAGATTTATAGGGTTTGTATTTCTATATATAGGCCTAAGACAACCAACCCACGAGACAACTTGCATAGTCAGATCCCAATCCATGTTGGCCCTTGCGTGAATTTAAAAAAAAAAAAACCATATTTTTTTTCAGTGGTGTGCCCAATGTAACCTAGTGCATAGGTGCCTTGTGTTATCCTAGCGCACCACGAAAGTAATGTGTGATGAAAAATAATATTTTTTTTTTAATCAGTGCGCCATATGTAAAATATGGCACCGATGCGCTATTTCATTATGGTGCACCACAAACGTGTTGTTTCGCACAAAAAAATAAATAAATAAAAAATCCATTTTCAGAAACAAACCTTACATTCTTTTTGTTTCTGTCCTCTCTTCTCCCTCTTTCTGTGATTTTAGAATTTTCATTTTAGATTTATAGGGTTTGTATTTCTATATATAGGCCTAAGACATCCAACCCATGGGACGACTTGCATAGTCGGATCCAAATGTATGTTGGCCCTTGCATGAATTAAAAAAAATAGATTTTTTTCATAGGTTACCTGGCGTAACCTAGCGCACCAGTGAACTGTATTATCCCAAAACACCATGAAAGTACTATGTGATAAAAATTAGAAAAATAATTTTTTCTATCAGTGCGCCATATGTAAAATATAGCACTGGTGCACTATTTCATTATGGCGCACCGCGAACGTGTTGTTTCGCAAAAAAATATTTTATTGTGTTAATCAGTGCACCATGTAACATATAATGTACCGCATAGAGTTTCCTAGTAGACAGAGAGAACTGTATGATGGTCCCTTGTTTACGCGGGGCGTTTATGCTACAAAAAATAACACTGGATTATTTTTATTATTTTCTCTGTGTTAATCGGTGTGTTGGTAACATGTAACACACCAGTGCTCCTTGTTGACATAGAGCACCATACGGTCTATTATAATGTTTGTATGGTGCATTTATAATACCCCCACGCACTGACGTCGGTGCATACAGAATGAATGGCACACCGGTTTCTTGAAAAAAAAAATTTACCTGAAAAGTTGACAATTTATTTATAAATATATTAATGAATGATATGGTACAGGTTTCAGATTGATAAAGAAATGACTCACATGAGATCAAGTAACAAAAATACTGATAACACATCAAGAAAATAAAAAAAGGTAAGTTCTTTCTAAATTCTTTACAAAAAATATTATTTTGAACTATATGTAAGTTTAACTAATATGTATTGTTTATTGTGTATCATGCAAAGCCACAAAAAGATGAAGCTCGATAAGATTATTTCTGATCTAGGACCAGAAGAGCGTAAAAGCTTGATGGAAAAATTGCAAAAGGATGAATCAAGTGAATGAAAAAATACTATCGATCCAATATGATTTTATTTATTTATTTTTCATTAATAATATACTTAAAATTATTAGATAACATGTGTCAAACAATCTATTAATTCACATTTTTTTAATGTTCTATAGGGACCAACAACTCAAAAAAGGAATGTTGTTCTAAGAAAATAAAAAAATAGAACATGCAAATGAAAATGAATTGCTCCTTAGCTCATCTGGTGTGGTTCTGGAGGTTAACGAAAGCGGGAAAAAACTTTTACAAAAGTTTGAGGGATGTAGTGGAACGAATATATAGACATTCTTTCCACTTACAATACAAAAATCAATCCAATGATTCCAATAACCAAATTTTATCTAAACTACAGGAAGAGTTTCTAGAGAATTGGTCAATGAGACATGTCAGACTTTTCATAGAAAATACGTACAACAACAAAAAAATAAGGAATGAAAAAGTAATATTTCTTTAAATGTTTGTCTAAAATTATTTATAAATACCACTTTTGTTATATTTAATTTTCATATATCAATATAAAAATTAAATAGCTTATTGTTATGTTACATTTTTGGGAATATTATGAAAATATCAAAAGATGAACGAGCTGATATTAGAAATATGCCAGTAGGAATGTTAAAAAATGTGTACAAGGAGATGGTCAAAGAAATGGACAAAATTGCATCGTGGGAGGAGCCATCTCAACAACAACGTGCTTCAAATGTAATATGTAATCATTGAATTTTTCGATCGATAGGTACAATAAATAAACAATTTAGCATTAAATATTAATTTTCAAGTATTTTCTTGCAGAAAAGAAAATAAAATGGAACCCATTCACCACATAAAACAGGAAGACAAGGAAGAAAAGGGTTGATATGTAAGTTTGTGAGTAATTTTTAGTTCCTTATAACAAAATTAGATTTCATTTTTATATTTTTTAAGTTGTTTTAAAAAAATCATCATTGGATGTCTTCAAACAGGTGCTAACATACAAAGAAGAACCATTAGATGAATTGATTGAAATTGGGTTAAATATGGGTTGTGAGTATATGTTGGCATATAAAAAATTAATTGTGGAATTTGTAAGCATCTATTGATCTTGTTTTACTTAGCTCTGCCTATAATTAATAGAAAAAAAATCTTTTATATTAAATATATGATTTGTTATGGTGTATAAAACTTGCAGGAAACAAAGTATGAGACGGCGCCAACAGATGAAATCTTGAAAGATGGCATGTTACATGGTTTTGAAAGAATGTGTATAGTTTATGAGTCAATTGTTGCAATGGTACGTCATTTATTTTTTATTTACATTGATGTATATTATTTAATATTGCAATTTTGATTATTCTCACCAATGTATATACACTCATTACATTTTTTTTTTATGTTTGTAGATGGAAGGTGAAGAAGAAGAAAACAATAAACACTATGAACAAAACTTTCCTGAAAATAACCGAAGTCATGGAAATAGTTCTAGCAGTGACAACAGTTCAAGTGAAGAATGATGATCACTATGTTTGGACATCAAAGCAAGGCATTGTATTTTTTGAAATATTATCCTGTGAAGTCAGGAATTTTGTTTAATGTAATGGACATAATGTCCCAATTGAAAGACAAAGGGATACCAATAAATGTCCCATTTTGTATGACAAAGACTGTCTTATTCACACACACACACACACACACACATATATATTTATATATATAATAATAAAATATGTTTTAATTTATTCAATTGTGTCCTCCATTGTCACTGTGAAATGTAACATCACTGATTAAATTTATGGGTGATTAAATATTATAATGAAGAGATGTGAAATTTGATGATATGATGTAGAAAATTAATCCAAACATCACATTCAAATGCACTAATAAAAATTTAATTCATATGAATGTTGTTATAAGATATATATGTGTCGACTTTTGATGAATAATGAATTTTAAAAAATAACAATAACTATGATATGATATAACAAATTAAACCAAACATCACATTCAAATGCATTAATAAAAATTTAATTTATATGAATATTGTTATAAGATGGATGAATAATGAATTTTAAAAAATCACAATAATTGCACTGGCACAGGTCGTTGTTTCTAAAAAATACAAAATGAACACCGGTGCCTCTCAGTTACTGTACACCTGTGCGTTTTTATGCTGAAGCACACCGATGCGTTTCTATGACCTATGGGCACCGCACAAATACCAAAACCAATTAAAAATATTGGTGTGTTTGTGCGGTACTGCACACCGGTGCATTTATGTGGCACTACGCACTGGTGCATTTTTACGACCTATGGGCACTGCACAAATACCAATACCAATTATAAATCTCAGTGCGTTTGTGTGATACTGCGCACTGGTGTGTTTATGTGGAACTATGCACCGGTGCATTTGTACGACCTATGGGCACCGCACAAATACCGATACCAATTATAAATCTCAGTGCATTTGTGTGATACTGCGCACCTATGTGTTTCTATAAGTCTATGTACCAGTGTGTTGAGACGACCTATGGGCACTGCACAAATCCCAAGACCAATTAGAACGGCCCCATGTGTTGTATCACCAACACTGCGCCAAGTGCGGTTTTATACCTTGACGAACCAGTGCATGCTCCTTCGATCGCCTCGGGCCACCTTCTAGATGACACACACCGGTGCGTTGAAGCCTGAGTAGCGCACCGATGAAAAAAACATCCGTAATAACCTCCAGCCGCCCATTTTTTTTTATTTGTGTTGAATTTCCGTTAAAATCTCTGCCAAAACCTCTGTAACCATAATTGAATGTTGTAACAAATGTTTTTTTGTGAATTTTGGCCAATTTTATAACACTAAAAACTTCCTTTATAAGATGTGCTAGAGGGTCTTTTCCTTGTAGTGATTGTAGCCAACCACCAGAGGAACTGGGCTGATAACTTCCAGAGGCACTATGGGACTACAAAACTACATGGATAAATACTACTGTATTTTCACCATAAAAATTGGTGTATAATAAAAACCCATTATTTCCCATTGAGTTTGAAATAAAAACACTCAGAACAACACTGCAAGTGGACTTGGATTTGACTACAGCTCAGAAACATCATTTTAACCAATTAAATGAACTAGATGAGAAGAGATTGGCTGCCATCTAGAAAATAGAAATCATCCAACGATATAGGGATAAGTGGCATGCTAAGTGTATAAAAAAGAAGGTGTTTCAGAAAGGCGATTGGGTTGTACTCTATGATTCACGATTCAAGGACTTCAAGGGGAAGCTCTACACTAGATGGCTAGGTACTTATGAGGTAGATACAATATGTGACATTGGGATTTTGAGATTAACTACCATATACTATGCCAAAGTGGCATTGCTTGCTAATGTGCATCGTCTTTGGTTATAACATAAACCAACCTCAAAGAATTCATTTGTCAACATTGTCTCAGGGTCTGATCTTCAAGTTATGAAGGCAGGGGAAAATTATCCTATGCTGTCAAATTATTAAATTCCAATAAGTGTAGTAACTAAAAACCAACTTTTTTTGGCTGCTAAGACACACAAAAAAAATCAATAATAAAAAGAAAAAAAATAATAAATAAATCTTCTAGGGAAAATCTCCCGTGGGACGCAGGTAGACAATTGTAATAGCTGAAAACCGCTTTGTGGTGGCTGTTACAAGTTTTCATTTTTATAAATTCTGTAACAACATGTTGTTACACATATGTCACAGATGTCATGTTGTTACAAGTTTTTTTAATTCATTGTACTATTCTGAGAATTCTTTTGTAGGCACAAATTGTAATTCCCTTAAAGGAATAAATTGTTGTAATAAAGTACTATTGTATTTTATTCAACCATCATGGAAAAATTATTTTGTTGTTACATATGTAACAACTAATCCAGTTGAGATGACTATAAAATGGAACCAGTTGAAACTGTCCACCTCAATAATCATCATCGCCAGCACTCCATCATTGGTATAAATAAAATCACCCCCCGGTAAGTCATTAAAAAATAATATTGTTTTTTTCTTTATTTAGAAATTATGGTGGTGAATACATCATTTCATTCTGATGGCTGAGGACAACCTTTGCATTTAAGTTGGGGGGGAGGGGGAACGAATCATTTTTTTGATTCGTGACATAACCCGATTTGAAGTGACAATACCTGTTAATCATTACAACTTTTCATGGTTGATCGTCTCATTAATTCGAACCGTATCCAAGTGAGATTTTCATACCTTTGAATTAATTATGAAATGATAACTCGTACTACACATTTTCCCAACTTGATATCCTTTCATATCGCCCTGACATCCACCCCGAAGTTGTTGGAAATATTGAGAGGGGGGGGGGGGTGAATCAATATTCCTTTCAATTAGAGCATTAGTTAATCTTCAATTATTATCAGTGTTCGTACAATGATAGCAGCAAAAAAGAGGAACACAAATGCACACATTTTTTAAGGTGGAAACCCACTCCGGGACAAAAATCACCTAATGCTTTTCTAATAATGTTTTTCAACTCCAATTGAAAATAAAGCTCCAACTTCCTAGAATCTAGAAAATCATTCTTCTCCATCTCCCACTGGATGGACGCTACAATGCCCAAGATTCTTCAACAGTCACTGAATGGATTCCCCAACACCCAATGAGCTACAACTCACCCTAGCACAACCCTAGCACCCTTTAGAAGAATAAAAGAAGAATGGACTCCCATACCAGGGAAAATGGTCCACTTTACAATGATATAGAATGATGTAGAAGAAGAAGATATACTATACCATAACCCCAACTTTGACACGACCACCTAATGATGATCCTAGACCTCCCAACACTGCCTCTTCAACCCTTGGTAGATAGATACTAGTATAATTTGTACAAGAATGTATTTACAATGACTAAGTACAATGATACCTTTACAATGATTGTATGCAGTGCTACCCACTTGAAGACTTCATATAATGAACTTCTTGCTGTTGTTATGCACCTTGGTTGCTGCTCTTGTCATGCTACCCTCTGCTGCACCTTGTTTTGCCTTTCTACCATAGAAATTCTGGTCCTTTGCAATCCTTGACAACACATGATCTAGCTTTTTCTTGCCTTCTAGGAGATCGATATTGAATCTGGTGTATCTCTATTATTTCAGATCCTTAATAACTGATTTTTAGTCCTATAAGTCTTCTTTCCAATGCCATAGGTCTGACCCAATTTGGATTCTTCAAGGGAGAGTTATACCCAATTTCTCACACTGCCCTAATTATTGACTATTTCATCAGAGCGCACTTGTACAACGTGCCACAGGTCACTTTTTCTTCATTTTCCTCTAAAATTGATAGAGCACAAACTAAATATTGTGAAATATCTTCCAATTTTTACAAAATTCTGATCCGATACTCAGAGAGAGAGTTATGACGATTTTACCAAGGTCACTTCTTTGAGATGAATTTCAGGAGCCTACAAAAACCCTTACTTCCACAGATCATATCTCCAAAAATGTTGCGTAACCTGATTTGAAATTTTTATTGCAGCTTCCTCAAGATTTCAGCTTTTCCTCATAAAAATTTCAGCTTCTGAGCCTTCGTAGAAAAAAATTTAGAGTGAAAATTCCACGATGACCTGTTTCAGATGGCCAAATCCCATGCATAAGGAGGAAATGCAGATCACAATTTATATGAATGCTTAAGTTGAGAGGGGCTTCAACAAGTGAATTTGGGAGGGATCTTAGGAGCTTAAAAAATATTAATTATGAATTTTCAATGACCCATGCCCCAACCTCATGGGGTTTTAGCCCACTAACTGGGGGTACAAACTTCAAACATGAATATATCTCAAACCGTGAAGAATTACATGGTGTTCCATATATCAACAGAAACATCTCGACAAGTAGGAACCATAAAAAACATTATTGAATAATAATATATTAATTTGGTAGGCCAAAATGCCCTTGTAATATTGGGTTAGCCCTTGGTGCTGCTTGGGTTGACATCAATGACAACCGTTGATCAACAATCTCCCCCTTTGGCATTGATGGCAACACAAGTACTCCCCCTTCGATCATGACACCTCTTCCTACAACATTCTCTCCCCCTTTGACATCAATGAAAAAGGTTAACTCCCCCTGAAACACAACCATGCTATGGACCTATACACACTTCCACTCCCCCTCACACACAACCGTCCTATAGACCTGTAATCTAATGAGAACTTGGGAGAATCCCAAGCTTCTGGCAAAGATATTTCAATGCTGGTGAATATTTAATATGTGATTCTTTTGGTGCTGCTTGGAATCTTGCTACTTGTCCAACTGCTTGCATAACATTTGGTCGGGAGGATGTTACATATAGAAGACTACTAATCATAGATCTGTACAACCTTTGATCCACATCCTTAGATGAGTCGTCAATGCTCAATTTGCAACCAAGTAAAGACATCTCTAAATCACTTTACACCTTTGTAGCAAAATTCTTACTTTGTCGATCATCATTGCTACCAATTATTGTATCATCCTCTTTAGTTATTAGACATGCTTTAGTTGCTTCATCCAGAACATATATGTCATTTGGAGCTTGACTTGTTGTAGCCACAATTTCACCATACACGCCTTTCCTGATTTCACATTTCGTGGAGTTGAATAGTATTGTGTGTCCTTGATCACACATTTGTCCAACACTAAGCAGATTGTGATTCATGTTTTCAACCAATAGAACATTCTTGGCTAGAACATATTTGCTTCTGAGAGTGACAGTACCTGATCCTATAACATTTGAAGATCCATCATTTCCAAAGGACATGGTTCCATCCTTCTTCTCTTTCAGAGATACAAATTTATTTCTATCTCCAGTCATATGCATTGAGAAACCACTATCAACATACCACACATCCTTTTTCTTTTGAGCCTTGAGAGCAAGAGCACAACTATCATTCTTCTTCTTCTTTTATGTTCGCTCATTCTGTGGCTTCGAAGATTCTTCTGGAGGATTTTCAAGTCTGTTGGCTATGTGTCCAAAATTTCGACATTTGTAACATTCAATATTATTTCCTAAATGTTTAAATCTCATGATATTTCGCTGAGCCCTGGGAGGTTCATATTTGACAGATCTCCTAGAATTGTATTCGTTCCTAGGGTACGTGCGACATTCTACAGCTTTATGACCAAATTATCCACATGAATAACAGTAGCCATAAAAAATATGTTGGTACTTGGATGGAAATTTTCGTCGAGGAATTGTCTTCCAAGGTTGTTCTTGCGAATCTTGTCCAATCACTAGTACATTTGGGGGAAATTCCGACACTTGGTTCCGACGCTTTTGACCAAATGTTAGAAATTTCCCCAATTTTTTTCAATTCCGCCTGAAACCGTTGCTATACTGACGTTTAGAGAAAAGTTTTGCAATACCGTCACTTAGAAAAAGTGTCGCAAGTGTGACGTTTGGAGGAAGACATCGCAATTGCGACACTATAACCCAAAGCATCGCTATTGCGACGACTGCCTCCAAACTTCGCAAGTGCGACACAATGTTTAAGTGTCGCAATTGCGATGTTTGGAGGCATCCATCGCAATAGCGACGCTTTGTCCGCCGTTGGTATAACGAAACTTATATGCACGCTACATAAAAATACGAAACTTATATGCGCGCTACATAAAAATACAAAACTTATATGCGCGCTACATAAAAATGATTTTATTAAAAACTACATTAACGTCTGATATCACACGCGCATTCGCCCTCTGCTCTTGCAGAACAACATTTTCCCTCAGCATTTGCCCTCAGCTTTTGCAGAACAACATTTTCCCTCAGCATTCGCCCTCAGCTCTTGCAGAAAAACATTTTCCCTCAGCATTCGCCCTCAACTCTTGCAGAATAGCATTCGACCTCAGCATTTGCCCTCAGCTCTTGCAGAACAACATTCGCCCTCAGCATTCACCCTCAGCTCTTGCAGAACAGCATTCACCCTCAGAATTCTCCCTGAGCTCTTACAGAAGAACATTCACCCTCAGCATTCACCCTTAGCTCTTGCAGAACAGCATTCGCCCTGCATTCACCCTCAACGTTCGCCCTCAGCTCTTGCAGAACAACATTCGCCCTCAACTCTTGCAAAATGGTAAGTTCTTACTGCAAACCCTTCCTCCTCTAGTAGGGTTGACTCTATTTTGTTTTTTTTGGTCAATTCCATTGGATTGTGTTAGGCTGTATGGTTCTCTCTAGATGTATTCTAATGTTCTTTAGGATAAGTTTCAAAGAGGATGTGTAAGATGTGTTTGTGCTTGCATGAATTTGACTCCACCAGTTTCATGAAGTTTAAGCTACGGATTTTATTTTGACAAACTCATCTATCTCAACACCCAGTAACGAATTTCCCTTGGTCTGATCTATATTGAAGGTGAAGTGCAAAGTGGTAGAGAATGGGAGATCGAAAGTCATCAACTTTATCACAAGGGTAGTACTCTAGATCGAAAGTGATGAGCTTTAGTTCTCCAGATTTGGGGATTTTATGATATTTCGGGATTTTCTGATGACATACCAAAGGTCACATCCATACAACCATATCAAGGTCAATGTTGAGATCATTGTCATATAGATATAGGTCACTGATATATAGGGTTAATATCATCATCACTATCCATGGAAACCGAATGGTTACAAAATTTTTGATTGTGGTTGGCTCATTTATAATTATTACCCATTTACAGTAGAGCACAGAAACACTAAATATGGTCCGAGCAGAGCCTTTACAACAGGCAATGGAATTGCAGCTGCTTCATCAATAACCAATAGCTCCACTTGAGAAAAACTTTTCATAATATTGGGAGTCGGGATATACCTGCAGAGCAAACAATTGTAGTTATCATTCGTGCTCCAATATATTAATATACTTTTTACATTGAACTGAAGAAAGGGAAACAAGCAAATGCTAGCTATCATACAATGCTTTGACATAAGATTTTTGAGTGACATACTTGAAAAAAATAACTCATACACTGATATTTATAATCATTTGAGTTATTCAAGTTAAACATAATGTCAAGAATCAAGATTCAATACCCTCTATTATCTTCATCACCCAATACAAGATTTAAATTTTTCCCAAAGAAACGCTTATTAATTTGGTAGCCATTATTTCTCCCTCGCTTTAAAAACCCTACATTTAAATGAAAACAAGCATTGAATTTCAACTACAAAAAATATATTAGTGTTCAAATGTACATGTGTGCATCACTTGTGTAGGGTATTCCTTTTCCACTTTCACATTATCCAAGAATGTGTGCGAGTATAGTTCATATTTTTTGTGATTTAGATTATCTTGAAAAAGGAAAGGTAAATTATTTCCCATGGAAAAAGAAGGTTTTCCCTTTTTTACTACTGGAAATGGTACAAAAAAAGTTCCATTTCTACCCGAAACTCCTATGAAACAGGGAACCAAATAAAGGCCATGTCCTCAATGGACATCATTTGGCTTTGAAAATGGCCATTGCACCGTGTTGTTTCTTATATTACATCACGATAGTTTCTTAGGTCATTTCTTGTTTCTTGAGATGAAAAACAACCAAAGAAATTGTGAAGATCTTTTCAACAAATAAATGACCATTTCTCAATCATATCTCAACTATTTTTTATTTTATTCAATGGTTGCTTAATTTAAGAGAAATTTGACACTTTTATAAGGAATATAACATAAAAACACAAAATGGGAAGGAATTGATGAGGTAGGTGACCTTTACTTGTTGTCAATTAATAATTGATAATACACGATGCATGTTCTGTACTAAAAACTAGATTCCTTCCTGGAGTTAGGACACAGAGTATTGAATCAAAGTTGTAGTTTCTAACTTCTTGTATTGGTTCATCAATCTTGAAATGCAGACATTGCATGTCTTCATTGCTTCATGTTTGAATAATTTGCATCATATCGTACAATAGGAAATTAGGAATTATGATTATTATTACTTTATGGATCTATTAAGTTACTTTTAAGTTTGCATGGTTTAGTGTGAAATTATTCTAGTGTGCCCCTAGGCCCAAGTGAAGGAATGCCAAGGGATCGAGAACCCTATTTTTTTAAATGGTATTGTTTCTTATACCCCAAAAACCCCTCAACATCACTTCTTATTAGTTCTTAACAATAGTGTTGTAAACAATTTGAGAATTGATATAGCAAAATATCGCACTTCTTAAGATAAAGTCCTAAAGCTAAAGTGTGATACCATGTGTAATTCAATAGCCCCCATTGTCACCTCACCAACCTCTTTTTCACTTCGGGCTAGATCTCCTCCAACTCAAGGGGGGTTCTCCCTAGTAGATGTTAGGGATCTAATGGCCCAACCAAACCAAGTCAAGAGCGCCCTAACTCTCTATGTTTACTACTATCAATCAAAATATTGAACAATAGGGTCAAACATGCATCTTGAAGATAAAATTGCTGAGGCTATTTTTTGGGTAATTTCAAAGGGAAAGTCCCCAAACACATATAATCAAGGAATTATAACATGATTTCAAACATTAAATATCAACAAAATCGTTTAAAGGATATTGAAAGGAAAAAGGTGATGGAAGATAGAAAGTGCCTTACTTAAATGCTCTAAGGATTTTTTCAATAGTTGCTCCAAAAGCTTCACTTCAAGGCCTTTCAAGATCGTCTCCAACAATGCTATACCATCAGCTTCAACAATGTTGCTCCAAAAATGTCCTCAAGGTCTTCACAACAAATTTACTAGAAGTTGCTCCAACAATATATTCAATAAGGTCTTCATTGTCAACTCGTCTCTTGTTTGGGTGCCTTAATGTGCAATGACATGTTTCTAGGACTGAATTCAATGCAAGGCATATTTGAAACTCTAACTCGTCTTCGGTGTCTTATTAGAAATTATTTCAGTTTTCATTTTTTTGTTTTCAAGTTAGATATTTTTTTTCAAGTTTTTACATTTATAATTTTATTGCAATGTATGCGATCGATTAGGGCAAGACAGAACAACCCCGAGACTCGGATGATCGTGGAAAGAGGCCAGCGGAAGAACATGTAAAGTGCCGACATTTCTCTATCTTCGGGTATTTTAGTTATTTACATAATTGAAATAATATTAATTTTGTTCAAATATGCGAGACACCTAGCCATGGTACGCCCGATGATTCCCTCTTTGAGGAAGAGCTTTCTTCATCCCTATATCCAAAGTGTTCTTGTTGCGAAAAAAGGCACGAGATGCAAGGTCGGAATTTAATACTTTGATAGACGCGCCTCAAACACCCGAAACAGAAGAGAGGATAAAACAACTTATGAGCTAGTTAGAAACATATCGGGTAATAATAAAAAAGTCAAAATGATATTTTTTTTGTTCCGCATGAGATGAATTGTGATAGTTTGATTTTTAATTTTTACATTGACTAAACTAACAAAAAGTTCTTTTGTATGTAGCGTTTTTCCGGCACTTGCTAAACCCGGTGTTGGTGGTAGCGGGACACAAGGGCAAGAGATTGCCCATCAACCCTCTCGTACACCTTCTACTCCTTTAGGTGCCGACCCAAGAAACACACCCCCGCCCAAGCAGACACCCGACCAACCGCTGAACGTGTTGGTAGTGATGAGGCTGATATGGCCAACCACATTATTGCATTTCTTGGAGCTACACGTGTCAGCTCCACAAGGACCATTAATGGCATGTTGTTGGTGAACGATGAAGGTGTCCCTATAAAGCACGTACAACTCCTGGGTAAATTTTAATATTTTAACTATTTCATGTACTTTATCTAAAACATATTTATCATGATTTTTATTTTTAAATTAATGATAATAATTTTTTTTTTATGTAGGAAACAATGAGTTCTACATGTTTTTTGAGAGCCATGCGTTGGTAATTTTTGGCCCAAACATACACATAGGGTGGAATTCCCAGAATTCCAACCTGAAAAAAGAACTTCTAGATTATCTAGAAGCCCTTTTTGGGGTCGGCACATTTGGATGCAACAACGGTGGCTCGGGTAGCTGGAAAATATTTGAAATATACCAGGGGACACCTATAGGACGCAATTGCAATTTAACCCTAGATACGAGCATCCTCTCACAGGGTCCCAGAGAGTGAGTGGAGAGCACTTATCCATGACTGGAAAAGAGAAAAGGGCAAAGAAAGAAGGAAAAATTCCAACCGGACCCGCAAGGTAAATTACAACTTTAATTCAATAGATTTAATTTTCTCTATGTCTAAAATAAAAGTGTGCTACGTCATATCCGACTTCAATCTTTTGATGCTAGGTTACTTGACACCTCAAAGGCAACCAAAGCTAGGATTGAAAAAAAAGGGCCATCACAGGCTAGGCCAAGGCGGCTACTTGAAATTGGCCGCAAGAATTGTAATTAAGTAGCTAAAAATCTTATAATTAATTGTATCGCCCGCCAACGTTTTTGTAATCCTATCAAATATGATTAAAAATACACAATCATATGTAATGTAGGGTGATGACTTCGAACAAAAAACTATAGAGGAAGATAAAAATATCGCTTTTCATTTCGGCTATCAAGCCGTAGTTGAACGTCGCGTAAGCTTGGGGGCGAGTCCCAAGATCTAGAATGCCCGATAAGGTAAAACATTAACCTTTCAATATGTTTGTTTTCGTCCATAAATTTAATGTCTAACAACTTTGTTTAAATCAGTGGGAGCAACACTACCGACGAGGAAAATAACCCGGCTTTTAGAGCCAGATGTAGATGATCCTCACGTGCAACTCGATCATTGTAGTGGGGACTAGGCCGACAATGCTACTATCGGTGAGGGGCCGTGACGGTAATTAATTTCCAGTTATAATGTTTTCTAATTATACCTTAATGGTTGTCCTTATAACGTTTTTTTGTTTAAATGACAGAGAATGTTTCCCTTGAGGATCTTACCACCGCAGAGGAAGACAGAGCAACGAGTCCCAACGGCGACAAATCGGTGCACCGGGTAAATAATCTCATTGCAAATTTTTTTTATTAATATTGCCGAACTAGTTCAATGATATTTAAAAACCGACAATTAAAATTTAATATTATCTCGTTTTTGTAGGCGATTCCCCCATCACTAGATGAGACCGGACATCGTGACTACGCAACTAGGTCGACGGCGACAACCGGTGCACCCGGGTAAATAATCTCATTGCAAATTTTTTTTATTAATATTACCGAACTAGTTCAATGATATTTAAAAACCGACAATTAAAATTTAATATTATCTCTGTTTTTTGTAGGCGATGCCCCGTCACCGGATGAGACCGTACATCATGACTACGCAACTAGGTCGGGCGACGACAACCGGTGCACCAGGTAAATAATCTCATTGCAATTTTTTTTATTAATATTACTAACTAGTTCAATGATATTTAAAACCGAAAATTAAAATTTAATATTATCTCGTTTTTGTATGCGATGCCCCGTCATCGGATGAGACCCGGACATCGTGACTACGCAACTAGGTCGGGGCGACGATAACCGGTGCACTAGGTAAATAATATCATTGCAATTTTTTTTATTAATATTACCGAACTAGTTCAATGATATTTAAAAACAGACAATTAAAATTTAATATTATCTGTTTTTGTAGGCGATGCCCCGTCACTGGATGAGACCAGACATCATGACTATGCAACTAGGTCAGCAGTGCAGGTCGAAAGGCACGAAACGGGAGTAGAGCACGATGATATTGATGATGTAATTAGGAGCTTTAGAAATAGGAAGAAGAAAAAGAAAATTTGATAATGTAAAATATTGTATTATTATAAGACAAACGTTACCATACTTGGAACATTTTTTTTGTGTTATATAAAAAAACTCATTTATCATACTATTTTTTATGTCAAGCATTAATTGCAATGTTTTCTTGCGTACTTTTTTGTTGAATTGTTTTTTTATTAGTTATTGAATATTTTTTTTATGCTCATGAAAGTAAAAAATGAAATATAGATTGGGTATTGGGGAATTGAGAGTGATGTGAGGGGGGATGGGGGGAGGGGGCCATAAGAGCTTCCACCTTCACGTGGTTGGCCCTGTTTAGTATAGAATAATTTATTGGAGCAATTTAATCTTGGAGCAAACCTCCCTCGATCCAGCGTAGCAACAAAAAAGTCACATTTGACTTAGTTGCTACCCTTTCAAATCGTGGGAGGCTTGTTTCAAGTTCATGTGACTCCAATAAATTGTTCTTGAAACGAAGAGGAGCTTATTCATGTATGTTTTGACATTTTCAACATATGTTCTAACATTATCATAAGAATGCATCTTAGAGTAAAAAATACTACATCAATTACTTGTATTTATTGTATAGATAATGATGGATTTTGATTGACTTGGCAAAGTGCAGTACAAATCCTCTTGCATCATGAGCAATACAACTTGTCAACCAGGGGTCATGTCCAGGATATTTTTTGCTTGTGTGCTTGACTAGTGTTCGTAATGTCACATTTTGTAAGTTCCTTTACAGTTCATAATTCAATATTAAGCTTGTTCATGATTATTATCTAGGTTTTTTTGTATGTGTTTTTTTCATCTATTTGATTGTAAGCAACTCGGATGTTTCCTGTTGTTCACTATGATTTCTCTCATTACCACTCCCGGGATGAATCCAAATTTATTGTTACATAGGTTACTTTATTGTTACTATGATTTCTCCATTTACGATTTCATAGGTTACATCATGTAAAGTTGTCAATCTCGAGCCGGTGATGAGCTTTAGTTCTCCGTATTTGGGGCTTTTTTCCGATATTTTCTCCCTCATGTCATTCCCCGCATCACCTCGTTGTTTGAGCATGCCAATTGTCTACCACTTGTACCAATTAGCACATGTCAATCTCCCGAGTGGTGCCACATTTCACCTATTTTTTAGTGAGAGTTTAGGGTTTCTCTAACATAGCTTCGAAATCCGATTCGGTGCCTTCTTGAATATCGTCACATAATACTCATGGTTTGGATTGATGAGCATGTTCTCGAATGGTTGGTTGATTCATAAGAACCACCCATATAGTCATCTTGAGATATTTCATAAGTTTTCTCGGGTTTCCTTTTTCTCATGCTTTCTAGTGGGTGGGATGGTGTGGGGTGATCCATCAATATTGGTGCTCTTGTAGTAGGGAATTTTTTTTTGGGGATATAAAGGAGAATTTTATGTAGATATCCCATTGGATGCATTCATAGATGGGCACGAGAGGTCAAGAATTTAAATTAAAAAATATGCAACCTCTAGCATGGCAACTCGAAGGCCGCGAGAGACATTGGTTAAAGATTGTTTCTGTGCTGGCCTTAATATAGTCGTGATTTCTTTCTATTATCTTAATGTAAATATATAGTCCTAGTCTCATTAAAATGAGGATTGTGGTTGTATTTCTCTTTGGTTGTTTCTCTCTTAATGCTCCGTAAGTTTCCAAAAGTTGCGATAGTTGTTTAGTTTGCCTGTTACAACTTAAAAGTGGTTTTTAGAAATGGGAGTCATGTTTTTTAAGGTTCATACTAATATGAATATCTTGTAATTCTATATTCAGCATAAGAAAATATGGCCTTTTCTTTGGGAAGTATGACAAAAATTTCCACATCTACCTCATTGGGTAACAATGGAAAGGGGAAGAAGTTGGGTGCAATGTTTGATAATTATGGCAGACAATTGTCTTCTCTTTCGCTTTTTTCACCCATTTCCTTTAATCACTCAAGAAGAAGAGGGACTCGAGATTACACGACGAGAGAGAAGGTAGTTAATACAAGAGCTATGGAAAAGGAGTTGTACTTCAACAAGGATGGCTCGATGACAAAAAAATTGCAGGTCGAGAGAAAAAATTATGTTTAAAGGAAGGTCACCCTCGCACGTGAAACTTCACTCGCGGTGGATCTTTCCTTGTCCACTTATATTCGATTTTAATGTGTTATTTTAATTTTTCATGGAGGGTTTTTTTTGGCATATGGTCTAGCATTCAATTGCACACTTACTGAAAGCATTGTCAATTTGTCTTGCAGGCGGTGTGAACAAACTTGCTAATCTTGTTGGAGTCACCCTTGGGGCGAAGGGAAAAATGTTGTCTTGGAGAGCAAGCATGGTTCTTTGAAAATAGTTAATGATGGTGTGATTGTAGCTAAGGAGGTAATTTGTAGATGTGTGCTCTGGTTTTCTTTTTAACATTGTATTAGTTCCCCCTCTTAATGTCTTAGATTTGGTAGGCATAATTTGAAAACTCAAAGGCGAAAGGAAACATATTTGTTACCCAGTGGTCTACTTGGCCTATGAACTAGCCACATTAGAGTAATGCATAAAGCTTTTCACAACAATAAAAGGAAAGGGTTATGGCTGAGTCAAATTTTATTGTTATTGATAATGTAATGAAATGTATCTCAATGCTATGGTTTTGGCCTTTTTATTGGTTGAATTAGAGGACCCAGTTGAAAATATTGGGGCCAAGTTGGTAAGGCAAGTCGCCGAAAAGATAAATGATTTAGCTCGGGGATGGAACCACAACATCCGGTTTTCTTGCACATGTTGGAATATTGAAAAATTCCAGAACAATGAATGGAGAATAAATCTCCCTTCCTCTAACACAGAGAAAATAAAAAATTTCTTTGACAGAGACATAGTTTCAATACTTTGAAAACAAACTTCTATTCCCTTCAATAACTCAAAAAAAAACTATTACACTTCTTCCTCACCCCTGAGAGGGATTACAAAATTATGATCGCTACAAAACGCGTGCATAAAACCAACTCACTCGTATGTTCAAAACAAACATACTCGTCTCTAAAACACTCGCTATGTTTTTTCACTTTCACACCGCTCGTGCATACACACTTAAAAAGTTACACCCGCTCTTTCACATTTTACACACTCGTTTTGTAATAAAAAAATTACGTATCGTCTATAAAAAAAACTACCAAGCTTTTTTTGTCCTTTTTTATTTTTTATATGTCGTAACATATAAAACATATTATAATAAACCCTCTTTTTAAAAAAAATAAAATTAAAACTAAATTCTATGGCCCACCTTTCATTTCGCATATGATATATATATAACATATGTTTAAAACATATGTATATATTAAAGCATACATAAAATTAAACTATCAAAACATTAAAGAACCCTTTCCGTCGGACTTCAAAAGTCCGAATAGATTGAATTTCAAACCAAATTCGCGTTCCAAAAATGGGATGCTCGACGTCTGCCTAATTTGTAATGCAAATTCTCAATCCAATGTGCCTTATAAAAAATTCGGGTCCGGTTTTCAGGTTTTCATATTCCCTTCAATTTCATGTGATCCAATATTAATGCTCCACATGTCCTCCTTTTGAATTTACAAACCTGGGGGGTAAATTTCTGTTTGTTTAATTTCTGGTTGGTGAATTGCGTTAATGATGGTTGTTGTTTTTAAACATAATCCTGTACATAAATATGGCTGCAGCCGTCTACAAAAAAAAATTGCAGGAATTTTAAATTCTGAATTAAATTTCTGGATGGCGTGCAAGCAACCTCCAAAAAAAAATGTTGCTGCTACATCCGTCCTTCTTTCTGCAACAAGCTTGAAGTTAAAATTCAACAAAATATGAGGGTTTAATAAGTGAGGGTGTAAAGGTAACTTTTTGTCGATAGTACCTGGATTAAGATCATCTATTCATTTTTTGTAGGGTCTTATGGTGTTTGGTTTTTTTAGTTTTGGGTTGGGCTTATTGAGTCTAAGATAGTTTTTGAGTGAAAAAATTGCTATTAGGTATTAAAAAATTTTTGGTTCTTTTGTCAAAAATTTATGAGCTTGTTAGGAAATACAAAAGCTCGACAATGGTTGTATCTTAAATTTGTGGAAAATAATTTGAAATGAAACCTTTTTTGTTTAGGTTGTTGCAGCGAGTGCAAAACCCCGTTCAAATTACTAGGGGCATTGACAAGACAATAAAGGCCCTTGTTTCGGAACTCAAAATTTTGTCAAAGGAGGTAAACGCTTGCCTTTTGAGTAGGTTGGTTTTCCTTTTTGCTGATGGTTTTGTGTATCTAATTGAATTAGTTGCCTAAGGTATTTTTTGGTTGCAAACTCATTTTAATTTTTCATACAGATATTGGCCTTGTGGAATACATTTGATTGTGTGATCTTGTTAGATCTACAACATTTGTAGTTGTTTAGTCTTATGGCCGAAGTGCACTTTTATTATGGAAATAGTTGATGCAATATTGTCATTTAATCCTTATCTGCAGGGTAGCATGTTGAGAAGTTTCTTGTGAAACATTTGGTATTCAAAATGACACTTGATCCTATACATCATCATGCACTTGACTTCAAAATTCATATTCAAAGTGTGCCGATACAATTCTTGCAAAATTTCAAATATTTATGTTGTTTTAAACCATTATCTTTTTCATGTATTGGATGCCGAAAATGAGAAAAAGACTTTGGTATGAAACCAATCTGGTGAATAATTTCCAGCAAAAAAACCACTTCCAAGACATGATTTAGAAGTAGAACATATGTACTTATGAAGAATAGAAATATATCCTTGATGCATTGTCAATGTTTGGCTAGGGTTATTTTTGGAGAAAATAACTCCTTATTCCTAGAATAGTGATCTTCAATACAAGTAAATGCCGTAGAAGAGAGATCATCGTGTGACATAAACCTATTAACAAAAGTGAACAGGGGAATGATTATTAATTATGGCATACTAAGTTGTCAAGTGATTTTGACTCTTTGTCTTTAACATGTAAAAATGTTAAATTCCAAACTTACATCATCATGGTTTGGCATCATGAGCTTGACTAATTGTCCACCATGCTCATAATTTCATTGTTGTCTTCATATCTATAAACAACGTTTCAAATAATAATAATAAAGTTCTATAAGAAAAATCTAGACCTCCATGTTGTTGCTCCTTGTGAGACAAAGTCAAAATTGCATTACACAATCTGACACATAAGAATCTCCTATATCCCGGTGGTATGTATCCAAATTCTTATAATAGTGCCCTCAAGACTTATGTTGACATTTCCAATGAGATATCTAAGCAATGAAAGATGGAGCCTTCTTCATTGTTGTATATGTAACAGTCTTTTGTTAATATAAAGATTGATGGTTTTGTCTTTCTGAAAATGAAATGTAAAAATAATTTATTGTGGTCAATTGAATTTTTTTTTAAAGCTTTTCATTATGGAAGGGCGACATAGATATATGCCCTTCTAATTGAAATTTGGACCTACCCTTCAAATTTGATCACCGTGTGGGACCTTAACAAACAATAAAACTATTCCGCACAAGCGTTATATAAAACATATAACAAAACCTTTGTCAAAACTTCAAACGAACCCTTTAGCCGTGGGTATTTCATCACGAATTGATCATTTTACCATGTACCTTCTTCTAGAGGAATATTCTTCCACTTGATTAGGTACTTCATAATGGTTATATGTCAAAGAGATACATAATTTTTATCTATAACTTTTTTGTGGTTCAAGAATCAACTTTCATTCTTCATCTAATTTTGGAAGTGCTATTTACATTGGCATATTTTTTTCCCAAAACCTTTTTTTAGGCAAGATACATGAAAAAACCTTATGAATGCAAGAAGAAGGAAAATATAACTTCTATACCACTTGTGAAATCCTATGAATAACTATTTAGGGCCATAACATTTTTGAGCTAATTCTTTATTCTTCTCTTTTTCTTGAATGAAGATTGCTTATAATGCTATAATCTAAAAAATACCCAATTACCCTCCTCAAATTATCTTTCACTTCAATGTTGTTCCCCTTGTTGTTTTATCATGTTTCATGTCATTTGAAGGTTTTCCATAATAATTTTCAAAGTTTCTTTAGTATTTTCCATATGTGACTCTGTTTCTTATACTTTGGACTTATCTTGCAAAAAGTATGAGATACTAGGAGTTGGATATCTATAAAGGGCCTTAAATGGGGAAATTTTTAGTAGATGTGTGATAGGTAGTATCATATTACCATTCTTCCTTGACGAACCCACTTCATCCATTAAGATTGCTTTTCTAAAGAGTAACATTGTAGATAACCTTAAAAACATTTGCTAACTATTTTTGTTTGACCATTTGATTGTGTTTGATATGTAGAACTCATGGTAGCTAGTGTTTCTCCACTCATATTAAATAATTATTTCCAAAAATTTTCTTGTTACTATTACTTTAGGAAAACCATGAAGACTATGAATTTCTTTCACGACACTTCGCCACTTGGCTTGTTGTTTATGTACTTTGAGCTCTACAAAAAAAAATCTACAAAATTTGTCTATATAAATGACCGCAAAAATGTAATACTTACCTTTATATTTCAAGTAACCCCCGTAATAAAGTCTATTGATATATCTTCTAGTCTTTTAATATGTATGTGGAATGGTTGAAGTAACCCTAGAGATTTTACTATCTCTCTTTTATTTATTATGCAAACTCGACCTTCTCTTACAAAATTTTGAATATCTTTCTTCATTCCTTCCAAAAATATATTTTTTGATCCTTTGAGATGTTTTAAGGAACCCCGCATCCTACCATCGTGAGAGACATGGGACTCCCTTAATATTTTTTTTATCCAAATATGCTTGCATGCATAAAAAATATTCTACATTTGCACCAAAGTATATCTCTCTTTCACTCCCAATGCTCCATAGAGTTCATCCCATCCTTTATAAATTTTAGTTTTTGTTTAGTACTATTGTCATTTTTCCATTATGGCAAGCTTCTTCTAGCCACCTAGGAATAGAAAATGTAATTGGATATAAATTTGAGGCCTCTTCTATTTTAGAAAGAGAATCATGTACTAAATTTTCCCTTACCCTTTTTGTAGACTATCTCAAAAATTAAAACTTTGCATTTTTTTCTCCTCATTTTTGTTAATCTTCTAATGAAAATCATAGCTTCAAAAAAATACTTTATGCTATCATGGTATATCTTGACTTTAAAGTACCTCCCAATGATATACTATCCCCATTTTTTTATTGCATGTAATATTGCTTCCATTTATTTTTCATACGTAGATTTCACCAAATATTTTCTTTGAATTCCTTGCTTTTAAAAGCCAATGATATCCCTTATTGTGTTAATGTTACGTAAATTCCTTGTCCTAGTGCCTCACACTCTACTATGAATTTTTTACCAAAAGTAGGTGCAACCGATGTTGGTGTAGAAGACATGGCATCCATTAAAAGAGAGAATGCCAAAGTAGCCTCATCATTCCATATAAATGATATTTTCTTCAAGAGATATGTGAGTGGACTTGAAATGCATGCATAATTATTAACAAATGATCAATAATATCATGTAAGTCTAAAAAAATCTTCTAAGAACCTTGATTTTCTTAGGAATAGGTCATTTTGTAATAGCTTGCATCTTTTGAGGCTCCAACTTCACTCCTTCCTTTAAAACAATATGAACCAAATACTCGAATTCTTATTTCCCAAAAGCACATTTGGATATTTTTACATAAAATTGATTGTTCTCAATAATTTATATAACTTTTCCACATGTTTAGTGTGGTATTCCCATGATTTATTATAAATATGTGTATTATCAAAGAAAACCAACACAAATTTTATAAGATGGGATTAAAAAAAATTGTTCTTAAGTCGAGCCCGCCAGACTTCAAACGGCGATAAACCATAATTCAAACCAAATTCGAGTTCCAAAATAGCTTGCCGACGTCGGCCAATTTTGTGACGCGAAAACCAATTGAATTCCGCCTAATATTTTTCAGTCCGAAGTTGGGCCGGGCTACGGAGGGAGAGTTGTGACGTGAATTTCTTATCAAATTCGCCCTAATCTTTTTCGGGTCCGGATTTCCACTGCACGAGCAGCCCAAACAAAGATCCGCTCCAATCAATTTCTGCCATGTGTCCTCAATCAAATGTTGCCCTGTTCCCAGATGCCGGTGCATTCGATGGCATTTAAGGCAATGGGACATGGATGTGGCGATTTCATATCAATCACTAAGTTTTAACGCTGTTCAATTAAGTTCCAAGGTTTTCACATTAAATCGCATTAAGTTTTAACATTGTTCAAGATCAGACCTCCACTCATGTTAGCGATTCCGCATGCTCCAATATGTTCCGGCCTTCGGCTCTCATTAATGATCAGAGATTAATTATGACGGGCGTCCTTCGATTGCATTGCAGCCGGGTCAATAAAATGGCGTTTCACTATGGTTTTTCAGACGAGCCGGTTGTTGGGTTACACTGTCTGCTCACTATGACAAGAAGGAGAAGTGGCCAGCTGAACTGCTGCTTAGACCTTGCTGCATATTTGCATTTCTCTCGGTCTGGTCCTTGTCTGTCTTCCTCTGTTTCTTGGAATTCTGCTTCTCCGTCTCCTCTTGTGCCCACTGCTGAGACTGCACCCATGCCTCACCTGCGTCAAAGGATGCGTTGCCGCAGGGGGAGCACTAGAGGTCAACCCCTGCGCGCTCCCTCTAGCCCCTCAACCGAGTTGTCTTCCCAATCCAGTGATTATCACACAGGTCGCTATCTAGATACTAGAAGTGGGCAGGGTCGGGTTCTAGGATCTGGCCATCGTATGGGCTCCCCTACTCCTCATTTCTCCACCGCTTCACCTTCTCCCATGATGCGCACTACGCTTTTTTCCTTTAATTTCTCTCTGAACTGCCCACAAATCACAGCCTCAATTACTGTGGTTTTTCGTGAGGAGGCCCAAATGGAAGAACAATGCACCCGTCCAGCGGGTTTGAGCTCAGAAAAAGCTAGCCAGCATTCGGGCCTTCAGGAGGGGAGCGGTGGCATGAATGTGGAGGTAACACCTGGCGATCCTAGACCTTCTGAAGGATGGTGCCGAATCGTCGAGGAGCCGGAGGAGTAGTTTGGTTAATTTTTTTTCTTGCTTCGTGGCCCACTTAATTGGGCTGCTTTTAGATTATATTACTGTGCTAGACATTTGTAATACTTTTGAATTCTGTAAACGTTCAAGACTGGTTTCCTCGTATGAGGGTAGTCTTCTTAATTTTTTGATTTTTTGATGACAAATTTGCCATGAGTCTGGGCAATGTTTTTGACTTCGGTGAAATTTTATTCCCACTGTTAATAGATTAACTTTACTTAGAAAAAAAAATGCTGCCCTGTTTCTATTTTAAACCTGTTTTTTGAAATACAGAGCCATGTTTATATGATTGTTTATACTGGAAGCGCTGCGGGGTGGTTTATTATATTAATATTTCATGGTCGAATTATGTTCATAACAATTGGAAAAAAAAATGTTGCCCTATTTCTATTTTAAACCTGTTTTTTGAAATACAGAGCCATGTTTATATGGTCTACATATTATACTCTTTCTCTGTATATCTACAAGAACCTTTTTGCTATGAATAGGGTGGATGCTGTAGCGGGCTACTAATGGAAACAAGAGAGCCTGAACCTTACATCTTGGATGCAACAGATGGCTACCAATTTTGGAATCAAGCGAGCCTGGGTTTCTGCAGATGGTTTTTATTTCCGAGAACAAGCAAACCAGAACATACAATCGACCCTGGGTTTATACATATTTTTTTCTCTATCATGGATGATTTTTGTGTGAGGCGTATATCAACAGTACATGTCTCTGCACATTTCCTGTATCCGCTTTATGATACTATTTTATGTGTTGACAGGTTATCACTCTGCCTTCAAAACTAGCGATGCTGGTTTATTGATATGGTCTGATGGTCTTTTTATATTTTGGACATATCACACTCCTCACATGATTAGCGTTTTTCCTTGTTCAAGGATTTTGGGTACTTTAATTTGTATTTGGAACAATGGACGTCGGTACTCTATCTGTTGCTTTACTATTCTACATAATGCTATTTCACTTTCTTATAGATGCCTCGGGCATATTTGGATGTTTTCTCAGATTGTCGATAATCTCCATGTGGACCGTTACTGGGTTTTATATCATGTCCCTGTATGTGACATGGGGTATTTTTCTATCATTGTCTGGGGTGGGACTTCCACTTTTCTGGATGGATATTTGGGTTCCAATCTTCAGATGTGAAAATGCAATGACTTCATGGATTGTTTTACTTCATATAATATATTCAAAACAACGTTTTTTCTCTTGTGAAAAAAAAAAGATTAATGTTTATCACTCTGCCTTCAAAACTAGCTATGTTGGTCTATGTTGCTGGTTTATTGATATGGTCTGATGGTATTTTTATATTTTGGACATATCACACTCCTCACATGATTAGCGTTTTTCTCTGTTCAAGGATTTTGGGTACTTTAATTTGTATTTGGAACAATGTACGTCGGTACTCTATCTGTTGCTTTACTATTCTACATACTGCTATTTCACTTTCTTATAGATGCCTCGGGCATATTTGGATGCTTTCTCAGATTGTCGATAATCTCCATGTGGACCGTTATTGGGTTTTATATCAAGTCCCCGTATGTGACATGGGGTATTTTTCTATCACTGTTTGGGGTGGGACTTCCACTTTTCTGGATGGATATTTGGGTTCCAATCTTCAGATGTGAAAATGTAATGACTTCATGGACTGTTTTACTTCATATAATATATTCAAAACAACGTTTTTTCTCTTGTGAAAAAAAAATGATTATTGTTTATCACTCTGCCTTCAAAACTAGCGATGCTGGTCTATGTTGCTGGTTTATTGATATGGTCTGATGGTCTATTTATATTTTGGACATATCACACTCCTCACATGATTAGCATTTTTCTCTGTTCAAGGATTTTGGGTACTTTAATTTGTATTTGGAACAATGGACGTCGATACTCTATTTGTTGCTTTACTATTCTACATACTGCTATTTCACTTTCTTATAGATGCCTCGGGCATATTTGGATGCTTTCTCAGATTGTCGATAATCTCCATGTGGACCGTTAATGGGTTTTATATCAAGTACCTGTATGTGACATGGGGTATTTTTCTATCACTGTCTGGGGTGGGACTTCCACTTTTCTGGATGGATATTTGGGTTCCAATCTTCAGATGTGAAAATGTAATGACTTCATGGACTATTTTACTTCATATAATATATTCAAAACAACATTTTTTCTCTTGTGAAAAAAATGATTGTTTATTGTCGAAGCACTGCGGGGTGGTTTATTATATTAATATTTCACGGTCATTGGAACACCCACAATTCATAATAAATATTGGAGATTTACTGTCCTGTTTTAAAGTTTCATTTTTTTTTTTAAATTGAACCCGCCATCGGTATACCGACGCCTTGTAAGAGTCGGAATTGCGACAACTTAAAAACGTCGGAAGAGCGACAGTATAAAAACGTCGGACGAGCGACGTTCAAAATGTCAGACCACATTTCGTCAGAATTGTGACAGTTTACAAACGTTGGAAGAGCGACGTTCAAAATGTCGGACCACATTTCGTTGGAATTGCGACATTTTACAAACGTCGAAAGAGCGACGTCCAAAACGTCAAACCACATTGCGTCGGAATTGCGACAGTTTAAAACGTCAGAAAAGCGGCGTTAAAAACGTCGGACCACATTTCGTCAGAATTACGACAGTTTACAAACGTCGGAAGAGCGATGTTCAAAACGTCGGACCACATTTCGTTGGAAGTGTGACAATTTACAAACGTCAGAAGCATGACGGTTTGGGAAACTTCGGAAGAGCGACGCTTGTTTGGAAGCGACGGAAAAAGTGTCGGTAGTGGGACACTTTTTAAGTGCGTCGGAATTGCGACGGGATGGCAAACCACGTTTTTCCTGTCCTCGAAGTGTCGCTCTTGTGACGACTATGTGTTGGGATAGCGACGAATTAGCCGTCGAAAATTCCACCAAATTTTCTAGTGCCAATAGCCAAGGATGAAGTTTGAGGCTTGAGAGTCGTAATGCGTGGTTTAGCTTGGGAAATGGACTGGGAGAGGCTGCAAATTGTGCAGTCTCAGTAGCCATGGAGGTAGAATAAGCGTGGGAACCGCACAATGCATAGTTGGGCCAGCCTGTACTGCACAATGCACAGTTCCAGAGGCCAAGCTCTCAGCTTGAGCCTTAGGATTGTGCAGTGCCCAACTGGGCAAAGCGAAAATCGATGAAGGAAATTACATATATGATTGGTGGAGGTGTGAAAAACGAGCATATCCAAGTTATGGTGTGATATTTAGTGTAGATCTAACTAATTATGAATGAATCAATGTAGATCAAGTGTATAAAATGAACAAGCAGGAAAAAAATTAAACTGGCGAGGAGAGTTGCTGCAACGACGACCATCGGTGCAATAACAAAGAAACCAATGCGACACTTGTGAAAGGAAAAAACCAACATGAAACAACACTTCCGCAAGTTAAATATGTTAAAACTCTAGTAACCATGAAGAGGAATAAGAAAAACAACACTCACACAAGAAAAATGACAAAAAACCATAGAAAAATGATAAAAGGCGATAAAAGCGAAACTCACCTGGAAAAGTGACTACAACTGCACCAAAGTTTCCTTGATCTCCTCGAGAATGCTATAGATTGAAGATCGAATGTGCAAATGAGATTTGGGGCATCAATTAAATAAATTTGAGAAAAATAGGGTTTATAACGCACATGCCTAATATCAAGGAAAAAAGGACACTTGGCAGAAGTTTCTAAAAATAGAAAGTGTGCCTCCCTCAAGAAACTAAAAATAGATCCTTATTTTTACGGATGCTTTTTTATTTTTTATTTTTGTAGGAAACATTCCATGCACAGTGTGGGGAAATATTGCACAATTATGGGGAATTGGTAAGCTTTCCAGCTCAATGCATTACACAATTTTTTATCTGAAGGGAAATATTGCACAATTTTTGGGCTCATTGTTGGGTTTCCATCCATGACTGTGCAGTTTCTGAGTTCAATTGATATGAATGGGAATAATAGTGTTTGTTGTGCTAAGATCCAATTCAGAATATAAACAAAGTGCTTGAGAATTATGAGGTAAAATGCAAGTTTTTCATGAGTTTTTATGTGAATTTCTTGAGAAAATTAACATAAAAAACACTGAACAACAACATCTAACAGAAATGAACATCACCATAAACAATAACATAAAAACACATGATGAAGGAGTTCACTCTGCCCAGGCTACATCTCCTTGGTCCAGCTTCCAATGGCTTGGCCCTCTTCTATTATGCTCAAAAGTGTGAATACATATGTTTACAGTGTTCAAACAACTCTGAAACCTATTCCATTAGCTCTAGAATGCCCAAAAATTCCTTTGTAGAATATTTTGCTTTGAATTTGGTCCAAAATTGATCAAGCTATTATCTCCCCTAGTTCCTCCACTATTCGTTCTACAAAACCCTCAAAATCCAGCACTAAACACACAATTTTGCCCCTAAAAGGGCTAACCGAGTGCCAATTCCACCAAAAACTGGGCGAAATTGTCGGGGAATTAATTTTCCCAATAACACCTAAAATCCAATTAATTAACCATAAAAAACATGGTTTAACAAAAAAAATTATATTGAAAATCCACGCGGTTTGGTTAACCTGCGGTCTTCGTGGCTTGGGTGGTCACATGGCTAGAATTGAATGTTATGGTTATGGTTATGGACCATTGGGGGGGGGGGTTTGCGAGGCTAGCTTCCCGCCTGTGGTCCTGCCTCCAGCGGTGACCAGGGCTGGGGCTATACTCTGACACCCTGCCCCCATGGTGGAAACATCATGACAATAAAACTATGTGGTAACCAATGTATAGGAAGGAACAAATTTAATGGTGTAATGGTAAAGCTTTCCATTTGTCACTTGGAGGTGGCAGGTTCGACCACCGCTGGCTCCACTTGGACGTGACCCAATTTTGGTGGCCCTTGGGATGCCACATGGCAGACCCTAGTTGGGCCATGTGACATCATGTGGTTGGCCACCAAAACAACCAATTAAAACACACCATTTCAAACCAATAACAAACTGCCACTTGGCACGAGGTCTCTCGTCGAAGCGAAACCATTGATCAAGTCAATATACACAGTCAACCTTCCATGTAGGCATGCCCAGCCAGCTATACGGACTGCTGACTGGGTTGTGTTGCATTTTTTTTTAAATTTGTGTGTTTGAAAAAGTGGACATAATATATTTCTGGGAGCATATAGTGTCGATTTTACATGAAACGAGTTACGTCAGATTCAGAACGATGAGATCTACGCGGTTGTTCAGGTTTCACACCATTACAACAACTTTCATTTTTTAGCATAATTTTGAGCACCTGATCATGCCTCCCCATTGGAAGATTTTTGAACCCAAAATATCTTTCATTACTGAACATGTGGATGAGAGTACAACCCCCTCACCCTTCCAGTCTCAATCCACTGGAATTTTCCTAAATTCATAAATTTGAACTTTTCATAAAACTTATCTTTTTCCTTGATTCTGGAGACCTTTTCTTGCTATTGTAGATACCTTCATGTTGAAATTTCCCAAAATTTGTAGAACAACAATTTGTCCTTGAAGAAAAAAACTTTTTTCCCACCTAGGTCGTCAATCAAAGGAAACTTGAATAAGTTGAAAACTTTCACCCCTCGAGCACTGTCGACATGGCAATTTTTAGCTTGTCTTGCCTTGTACTTACGTAGACTTTTGACCAAATGTTTTCTCCATTTCCATGTACAATTTTGAAACCCAAAAGAAGTACTTTTGGAACATATGCCTTCTTTTTCATCTTTATTTGGCACTTTTTCTTTGATTTTTGCACCATTCAACATCGATATCTTGTTCCCATCACTGTTCAACATGATGTGGACTAATGCAAATATTTCACATCTTGTTTACCTCTTTTCAAAGGAAACATGTTAGAGCCCTGTAACATATTATTAAGAAAATTAGAAACTTCAATGAAATCATCTTGTTCATTTTATGAATCTTCTTGAAAGGTATATCATTCAAAAATCACTATGCTTGAACATTACCAAAGACAAATTTTGACTTGCATTCACTATTCTCTTTGTTTCTCCTGCATGTATAAGAGACAAACTCATCTTATTCTTATGCTCTCTAACTATGTACTCAATTCCATTCTTGAAAAAGTGGTACTTATTCTCATGGTGATGAAATACTTCCCTCCTATCATAAAGATAAGGACTTTCCAAAACGATACCTGAAATCTCAAGCAAAACTACATCAAGTTCAACTTCGTCAAGAAAGTTTGAATTGATTGCAAACCTTAGGATGCACTTCCTTGTTACCTGCATGTTGATTCTTGCATATCCAGCCTAAAGGATAAGTTCTTGGATGTGTAGTAGTTTCTAGATTTAACCTTTTAACTAATTCTTCATATATCGAATTTTCTTGAGAACCACTATTAAATAATTGTGTGTCTATTTTAGTATGCTTTGAAACAACTCTAATATGAGAGAGTTCAATTCTTGTATCCTCATCTTGAGTTACATTAGAACAAATTGAAGAACTATTGCTTGCTATGTTCTTACCTTTCAAACCCATTGCTATAATATTGGTTTCATCTCCTAAATATGAACCTAATATATGTTCAATGATTGCAACTATTTTCTCCTTCTATTTGGTTTTAAGATTGTTGGGCTTCAACTATAGATGGAGTTTCCAACAATGATCTTCATCATGGCCATTTTTTGAACAATTTTTACATGTGAGTTTCTCTTTCTTTAATTTAATATAAACATTTTTCTTTCCTTTTCCATTAAACTTACCCTTTCCTTTACCTTCATACTCAAGGAAACTATCACTTTTCTCATCTGCACTATGTTTCCCTCTTACTTCTAGATGTGCGGCTTGAACACAAACCTCATATAAGTTTGTGGGATTGAACATGAGAATAGTGAGTCTAAGATAGCTGTGAAAACCCCCAATATAATTTAACGAAGTGTCTTAAGAAGATAAATTGACTCCCAAAACTAGTTCTCTTCTCCTAAACTCTTGTGTGTAATTTTGAACACTTTATCCCTTTAGTTGTGTAAAATTATGCTAGTCCATTATGGATTTTTGTATATATGCTAGAGGGTAAAATTTCCTTCAAATTGCAGCAATGAAATCAAACCAAGAGATTGAGATCTTACTATGGTTTTTCATCTCTTCTTGTGTCTTGGATTCCCACCATGCTAATGTTGCACCCTCCAATCTCAACGAAGCTAGATGATTCTCATCATCTTGAAGGTTTTGAATCCTGCAGTAGACCTCCAACTGATGAACCCAATTGTCAAGCTTCTCTGCATTCACTTCACCAATATATATAGGCAACTCAAATTTAATATCAACTTTAAACAAGGGGTTTTTACCAATTCCTTTTGAGGTATGTTGATGAATATGAGTAAGGGTTGTTGAGAAGCCTCTCCTCTTGTAGGCCTAGAGCTTTCACCCTGCAACCTTGTATTCCTCTCTTCATAGAGGACCTTCACCACATCTGTCATGTCAAGGAAAGCCTTCCTAAAAGCCTTCTCATCCTATGTAATGTTATCATATCCCCCTTCATGATACATGCTTACTAAATCCTCGGGTACAATAGGAGGTGAATATTTTGGTGGAATTTTTGGCAATTGTGCCCTCCTTCTCCTTGCTCCAACTAGAGAACCTACACCCACAAGCTTTCCTTATCCTCTCTTGAGCTTCAACCTTGTAAGCATTTAAACACTTGAAAAACAATTAAATCCTCCTTACTCAAGTAAACCTAGTGCTATGATACCAACTTGATTTGAATGGGAATATTAGTGTTTATGGTGCTAAGACCCAATTCAAAATATAAACAAAGTGCTTGAGAAATATGAGGTAAATTGGAAGTTTTTCATTTGTTTTTATGTGAATTTATTGAGAAAATTAACATTAAAAAAACACTAAAAAACAACATCTAACAGAGATGAACATCACCATAAACAGTAAAACAAAAACACATGATGAAGGAGTTCAACCCGCCTGGGCTACGTCTCCTTGTTCTAGCTTCCAATGGATTGGCCCTCTTCTATTATGCTCAAAAGTGCGATTACATATGTTTACAATGCTCTAAAAACTCTGGAACCTGTTACATTAGCTCCCGAATTCCCAAAAATTCCTATGTAGCCTCTTTATTCTTCGAATTTGGTAAAAAAATGATCAAGTTATGTTCTCCCCAAGCTTCTCCACTCTTCGTTCTACAAAACCCTCAAAATTCGGCACCAAACCCACAATTTCGCCACCAGAAGTAATAACGGAGTGCCATTTCTACCAAAAACTGGGTGAAATTTCCAGGGAATTAATTTTCCCAATAACACCTAAAATCTGATTAATTAACCATAACACATATGGTTTAACAAAAAGAAATTTATATTCAAAATTTGAGTGGTTTGGTTAACTTGTGGTCTTTGCGGCTTGGGTGGTCACATGGCTGGCATAGAATGTTATGGCTACAGTTATGGACAGTTGGGTGTGGGGGTAGGGCTAGTCTCCCGCCCATGGTCCCACCTCACCTCCATTGGTGACCACGGCTGGAGCTAGACCCTAGTCCCCTCCCCCCATGGCAGAAACATTATGAAAATAAAGATATGCAACAACCAATGTATAGTAAGGAAAAAATGTAATGGTGCAATGGCAAAGCTCTCCGCTCGTCGCTTGGAGGTCACTGTATCGACTGCCATCTGCTCTGCTTATACTTGACCCAATTTTGGTGGCCCTCGGGCTACCACATGGCGGCCCCTAGCTGGGCCACATGGAAGCTTGTGGTTGGCCACCAAAACAACCAATTAAAATGAACCATTTCAAACCAATAATAAAGTTCCACTTGGCACAAGCTCATTCGCTAGAGGAAAACATTTGACCAAGTCAACCTGCACAATCACCCTGCCACGTAAGCATGCCCAGTCAGCTGTACAGACTTCTTACTGGGTTGTCCTGCTTTTTTTTTGAATTTGCATGTTTGAAAAAGTGAACAAAATGTGTTTCTCAGAGCATACAGAGTCGGTTTTCTGTGAAACGAGTTGTTTTAGATTCATAACTATGACATCTATGTGGTCGTTTAGATTCCACACCATTCCGAAAACTTACATTTTTTAGCATAATTTTGAGCACCTGATCACACCTCCCCACTGGAAGCTTTTGGACCCCAAATTCTCTTTCATTTTTGAACATGTGGATGAGGGTACAATCCCCTCACCCTTCTAGTCTCAATCCACTGGAATTTTCTCGAATTCATCAATTTGAGCTTTTCATAAAAAATAATCTTTTTCCTTGATTCTGGAGACCCTGTCTTACTGTTGTAGATGCCATCATGCTGCAATTTCCCAAAATTTGCAGACCAAAAAGCTGTCCTTGAAGAAACAAACATGTTCCCACCTCAGTCATCAATCAAAGGAAAATTCAATAACTTGAAAAATTTCTCACCTCAAACACTGTTGACATGGCGATTTTTAGCTTGACTTGCCTTGTACTTATGTCGAATTTTGGCCAAGTGTTTTCACCATTTCCATGTACCATTTTAAAACCGAAAAGAAGTAATTGTGGAGCCTATGTATTCTTTTTCATCTTTCTTTGGTGCTTGTTCTTTGATTTTTTCACCATTTAGCACCGGTATCTTGTTCCCATCACTGTTCAACAATGATGTGGAATGCTGCAAATCAAGGAAAATTTTAGGGGCGAATTTTAGCCCAAAGGCGAATTTTAAGGGATTTTAAATTTTAATAGGGCGATTTTTTTATATAAAACCCATTTTCTATAGTTTAATAAAGTTAGCCCAATAATTATTTTAAAAATAATTAATTATTAAATATTAGCCAACCAAAAAAAGGGCACATAAAACTGAAAAAATGAAATTCGCCCCCGATTTTCTTTGGTTGGAGCAGATTTCCATGGAATTCACCTGGATTTATAGGGTCAGAGGGAGGAGTTAGAGTGATTCACCCATTTTTTTCACTGATTCGCCGAAATTTAGGAGAGGTGGCTGGGATTTGTGCACACCGATCTTCTTGCTGGCTGAGCAAGGGACTCCGGACTTCCATATTCGATTCACCAAGGGATATTCTTGCTGGCTGGTTGGATTCACCAAGGGATGGGCTCAGATGTGGTGGATCTGCTCAGTTGCACGCATTGGTTCAGTTGCACGCATTTCCTTGGGCTCATATGTGGTGGATCTGCTCAGTTGCACACATTGCCTTGGGCTCGATCTGCTCAGTTCCATGCATTGCCTTGGGCTCAGATGTGGTGGATTTTCTCAGTTGCATGTATTGACGAGGGCAACTGGTGCCATGGAGCTAAACCCACAAGCGAGGAGGAGTTTGGGTAGTGTTGTTTGACCTTGGGTTGTAACCCTAATTATATTTTTTTATATAAATTTTCTGATTCCAAAATTCGATTGCTTCAAGTGTGCAGCGTGCTGGAGCCTGGTGAAAACTGGTGATTGCTTCAAAGTTCAACAAGGAGTCCTCATAGGTCAAATTTCAGAAATTATTCTGCGACAGAGGTTCGATCTTGATGCATACTTTTTTCCCTTTGTGTTAATGGTGTTATGTGTTAATGTTGTTATGTGTTAATGGCTCCTCGTATCCTTCCATTTGTAAAATTATACGACTGTAAACACAATAATATGATGTTGAATTATCAGTGAGAAGTATGTCCATTTAATCTTTTTTGCATAATTTCTTTTGTTTGTAGCTTGCTTTTGTCTTTTGCATGTGTGTTGTTCTTAATTAGTCTCAGAACTGCAACTCCAACCCAAGCTTTGAAAGAAGGACCAGGCAATGGTGCCTCTGGCGTCAGCTTCAGTTTTAGATGTGATGAGAGAGCAGAGAAACAAAAAGCGGTATATGGCATATGGATAATAACTCATTTTTCAATGCAACACATCAGATGCTCTAATATGGGTTGAGTCAAACTAATATGCCTTCACAACCCATGCACAGAGATCCATGGGGAAGAAGCACAGAGTCAAACTAATATGCATTCACACTCATGATCAAAGGCATATTATACAAGTGTAAACACAGTAATATGATGTTGAATTATCAGTGAGCAGTATGGCCATTTAATATTTTTTGGCATAATTGATTTTGTTTGTAGCTTGATTTTGTCTTTTGCATGTGTGTTGTTCTTAATTAGTCTCTGAACCGCAACTCCAACCCAAGCTTTGAAAGAAGGAATAGGCAATGGTGCCTCTGGAATTAGCTTCAGTTTTAGATGTGATGAGAGAGAAGAGAAACAGAAAGCGGTATATGGAATATGGATAATAACTCATTTTTAAATGCAACACATTAGATGCTCCAATCTGGGCTGAGTCAAACTAATATGCCTTCACAAACCATGCACATAGATCCATGTGGAAGAAGCACAGAGTCAAACTAATATGACTTCACACTCATGATCGAAGGTGCCCAAATTCTAAACTAGAAGCATTTCAACCTCTATCATCGATTATTCCAGGAAATATTCTAGAAAATTTTTTCACCTTCTTTTTATTGTATAATTTTCATCATCCATATGCCACAACACATTAACGGTGCAAGCTTCCTTGGGTGCCCATATATTTTTGATTACTTCAGACACCATTTAGAACAGGGTCATACCAACTCCAAGAGGGCTGAATTCCATTTCTTTCAAGAGGTCGAGTTTCCAAATTAGACAAGGGACTATGATTGCATTTCCAGCATATTTGGTGCTAAGAAGTATCAATACAAGAAGGACATGTTATTGTACCCAATTAAGAGGCCGAACGAAAATATATATTTACACTAGATTGGAGAAGAATTTGCTGTGTTTTTTCATGTCCTATTGATCTCAAAGAAGGGTTGAATCATTTGTTTAGAGGAGCTTCAATTATAAGCCTATAGTAAGCCACATTCAACTGGCCATAACCTGTACCAAAGGTAGTGTTATATCAATTCATATAGAGTTTGAGTTCAGAAAATGTATGGTGGAACGTATGGATTGAAGGAGGGACTGATATTTCTCTCATTTGTAGAAATTTGTGCCACAAGAGAGTAGCATTGTGTGCAAGGGCGAGTTTTTGAGTGGTGGGACAAATTTAACTGCTAATTGTAGCTTGTACCGTGGGTTGATTTTTACTTCCTATGGCTGCCATTATTATCTCTGTGCATGGGTTGTGAAGGCATATTAGTTTGACTCAGCTTGGATTGGAGCATTTGATGTGTAGACAAAGAGATCCAAATGACAGAAGTGGTGTTGGTTTTAGAAACAATCATGACAACATGACAAATGAAGGAGAAACTGAAATCCAAAATACGACAGATTGAGTTATAGTGAATACGTTTGAGGATCTTGAAGGGGAAGAATCTATAGAAGCCCTATCAAAGGGGTACCCTGCACAAACACTAGGACCTATTTTTCTTGGGGAATTCCTGTAAGGAGAAATCTCTTTTTCAAAACATATAATGAGAACAAGCTTGTGGGAGGAGAATTAGGAGTGCAAGAGATGGCTAGAGAAGCAGACACCAACATCTATTATGTATGTTTCATTTTTTAGCTCAACACTTATGTATGAATTTGAACATGTTGACGTGAAAAGGCCATCTTATCAATGAACTCACACTCATGATCGAAGGTGCCCAAATTCTGAACTAGAAGCATTTCAACCTCTATCATCGATTATTCCAGGAAATATTCTAGAAAATGTTTTCACCTTATTTTTATTGTATAATTTTCATCATCCATATGCCACAACACATTAACGGTGCAAGCTTCCTTGGGTGCCCATATATTTTTTATTACCTCAGACACCATTTAGAACAGGGTCATACCAACTCCAAAAGGGCTGAATTCCATTTCTTTCAAGAGGTAGATTTTCCATATTAGATAAGGGTCCTCAGAGCTAGCCTGTTGATTGGTGCCAAGAAATATCAATACAAGAAGGACATGTTATTGTACCCACTTAAGAGGCCAAACTAAAATATATATTTACACTAGATTGGAGAAGAATTTGCTGTGTTTTTTCATGTCCTATTGATCTCAAAGAAGGGTTGAATCATCTGTTTAGAGGAGCTTCAATTATAAGCCTATAGTAAGCCACATTCAACTGGCCATAACCTGTGCCAAAGGTAGTGTTATATAAAGTCATATAGAGTTTGAGTTTGGAAAATGTATGGTGGAATGTATGGCTTGAAGGAGGGACTGATATTTCTCTCATTTGCAGAAATTTGTGCCACAAGAGAGTAGCATTGTGTGCAAGGGCGAGTTTTTGAGTGGTGGGACAAATTTAACTGCTAATTGTAGCTTGTACCGTGGGTTGATTTTTACTTTCTATGGCTGCCATTATTATCTCTGTGCATGGGTTGTGAAGGCATATTAGTTACCTATGCGTAGAGGGTGTCACTTATGAGTTTGCACAGTAAGGAAGTGTTGAATATACTCCATATATTGAGCTTAGAATTTAGGCAATTAACAACGGTCCATATTTTCCTTCAAGACTGATATTTATGTTTTATTTACAAACATCTTAATGAGGTTCCTCTGTGCCATTTTCCAAGTTTGTAAACAATGATATTTATCTAAAAAAATTACCCTTATAGTATTACATCAAAAAAAAATTACACTTTAAACATCACCTTCATCAAATTGTTTGATAAAAAACTTCACTGCAAAACTATACAAAATCTAGAGGTCATGCTGGAAGTAAAGCAATAGCACACGAAAGATTTTTAAATAGTAGGAATTTTAAAGTGTAAGAAAATTTATATTATCTATCAACATTAATGTATTTATATTACTGAGTATATAATTCAGTCCTGAAAGGAATTCTAGGTAGACAAAGAGATCCAAATGATAGAAGTGGTGTTGGTTTTAGAAACAATCATGACAACATGACAAATGAAGGAGAAACTGAAATCCAGAATACGAAAGATTGAGTTATAGTGAATACGTTTGAGGAGCTTGAAGGGGAAGAATCTATAGAAGCCCTATCAAAGGGGTACCCTGCACAAACACTGGGACCTGTTTTCCTCAGGGAATTCCTGTAAGGACAAATATATTTTCCAAAACATATAATGAGAACAAGCTTGTGGGAGGAGGATGAGGAGTGCATAAGATGGCTAGAGAAGCAAACACCAACATCTATTATGTATGTTTCATTTTTTATCTCAACACTTATGTATGAATTTGAACATGTTGACGTGAAAAGGCCATCTTATCAATGAACTCACACTCATGATCGAAGGTGCCCAAATTCTGAACTAGGAGCATTTCAACCTCTATCATCGATTATTCCAGGGAATATTCTAGAAAATGTTTTCACCTTCTTTTTATTGTATAATTTTCATCATCCATATGCCACAAGACATTAATGGTGCAAGCTTCCATCGGTACCCATATATTTTTGATTACTTCAGACACCATTTAGAACAGGGTCATACCAACTCCAAGAGAGCTGAATTCCATTTCTTTCAAGAGGTCGAGTTTCCAAATTAGATAAGGGACTGTGATTGCATTTCCAACGTATTTTGTGCCAAGAAATATCAATACAAGAAGGACATGTTATTGTACCCACTTAAGAGGCCGAACTAAAATATATATTTACACTAAATTGGAGAAGAATTTGCTTTGTTTTTTCATGTCCTATTGATCTCAAAGAAGGGTTGAATCATTTGTTTAGAGGAGCTTCAATTATAAGCCTATAGTAAGCCACATTCAACTGGCCATAACCTGTACCAAAGGTAGTGTTATATCAAGTCATATAGAGTTTGATTTTGGAAAATGTATGGTGGAACGTATGGCTTGAAGGAGGGACTGATATTTCTCTCATTTGCAGAAATTTGTGTCACAAGAGAGTAGCAATGTGTGCAAGGGCGAGTTTTTGAGTGGTGGGACAATTTTAACTGCTAATTGTAGCTTGTACCGTGGGTTTATTTCTACTTCCTATGGCTGCCATTACTATCTCTGTGCATGGGTTGTGAAGGCATATTAGTTACCTATGTGTAGAGGGTGTCACTTCTGAGTTTGCATAGTAAGGAAGTGTTGAATATACTCCATATATTGAGCTCAGAATTTAGGCAATTAACATTGGTCCGTCTTTTCCTTCAAGACTGATATTTATGTTTTATTTACAAACATCTTAATGAGGCTCCTCTGTGCCATTTTCCAAGTTTGTAAACAATGATATTTATCTAAAAAAATTACCCTTATAGTATTACATAAAAAAAAAAATACACCTACAACATCACCTTCATCAAATTGTTTGATAAAAGACTTCACTGCAAAACTATACAAACTCTGGAGGTCATGCTGGAAGTAAAGCAATAGCACTGAAAGACATTTAAATAGTAGGAATTTTAAAGTGTAAGTAAATTTATATTATCTATCAACATTAATGTATTTATATTACTGAGTATATAATTCAGTCCTGAAAGGAATTCTAGGTAGACAAAGAGATCCAAATGACATAAGTGGTGTTGGTTTTAGAAACAATCATGACAACATGACAAATGAAGGAGAAAATGAAATCTAGAATATGACAGATTCAGCTATAGTGAATACGTTTGAGGAGCTTGAAGGGGAAGAATCTATAGAAGCCCTATCAAAGGGGTACCCTGCACAAACACTAGGACCTGTTTTCCTCAGGGAATTCCTGCAAGGAGAAATCTCTTTTCCAAAACATATAATGAGAACACGCTTGTGGGAGGAGAATTAGGAGTGCATGAGATGGCTAGAGAAGCAGTCACCAACATCTATTATGTATGTTTCATTTTTTAGCTCAACACTTATGTATGACTTTGAACATGTTGACATGAAAAGTCCATCTTATCAATGAACTCACACTCATGATCGAAGGTGCCCAAATTCTGAACTAGAAACATTTCAACCTTTGTCATCGATTATTCCAGGAAATATTCTAGAAAAT